>JAQFVV010003011.1:0-15731 GCA_028023455.1 Epiperipatus broadwayi | reverse complement strand
AATGATCCATTGAATATATATGGACACTTAAAGATTGCAACTTGACTACAGAGTATGAGATATTGTTACAATGAGATTTAAATAAGCCTCTTTAAACATGAAATAAACATGTCACTATAATGCAGACTAATAAATAGTCATCTAAAACATTATTTAATGCAATACTTTTAAATTGCCCATGTATTATTTAGAAATAATAAGCGAAATAGTGCCTAAAGCTAATCTGGGATAATGATATAATTAGTTTCCAACCAGTAACCACCTAAACATTCACAGTAAATATAGCAACCAATATCTCTAACTGCTGTCAAGGCAACCTTCACACCTTTTAATAGCAAGAATGGAAATCCATTCTTACTAATGATCCATTGAATATATATGGACACTTAAAGATTGCAACTTGACTACAGAGTATGAAATATTGTTACAATGAAGTTTAAATAAACCTCTTTAAACATGAAATAAACATGTCACTATAATGCGAATTAATAAATAGTCATCTAAACATTATTTAATGCAATACTTTAAATTGCCCATGTATTGTTTAGAAATAATAAGCGAAATAGTGCCTAAAGCTAATCTGGGATAATGATATAATTAGTTTCCAACCAGTAACCACCTAAACATTCACAGTAAATATAGCAACCAATATCTCTAACTGCTGTCAAGGCAACCTTCACACCTTTTAATAGCAAGAATGGAAATCCCATTCTTACTAATGATCCATTGAATATATATGGACACTTAAAGATTGCAACTTGACTACAGAGTATGAAATATTGTTACAATGAAGTTTAAATAAACCTCTTTAAACATGAAATAAACATGTCACTATAATGCAGACTAATAAATAGTCATCTAAAACATTATTTAGGTGTGAAAGGTTGCCTTGACAGCAGTTAGAGATATTGGTTGCTATATTTACTGTATGAATATTTAGGTGATTACTGGTTGGAAATATCATTATCCCAGATTACATTACAAATAATACATGGGCAATTTAAAAGTATTGCATTAAATAATGTTTTAGATGACTATTTATTAGTCTGCATTATAGTGACATGTTTATTTATATTTAAAAAGGTTTATTTAAACTTCATTGTACTTTTTTTTTTCATACTCTGTAATCAGGGTGCAATCTTTGTCCATATATATTCATGGATCATTAGTAAGAATGGATTTCCGTCTTTTGCTATTAAAAGGTGTGAAAATTACTATAACGTAGTTATATTGAATTTATATATATACTGTGAATGTTTAGGTTGTTTTTGGTTGGAAACTAATATATCATTATCTAGACATTTATCATTTCGCTTATTATTTCTAAATAATACATGATCAATTAAAAGTATTGCATTAAATAATGTTTTAAAGATATTTATTTGTGTACGTTATAGTGACATGTTTATTCATGTTTAAAAGAGGTTTATTTAAACTTCATATATATAATATTTCATACTCTCTCAAGTTGCAATCTTTAAGTGTCCATATATTTTCAATCGGATCTGAAAACAAGAATGGATTTCCATTCTTTATTAAAAGGTGTGAAGCTTGCCTTTTATTTGGCAGTTATATGTATTGTGAATGCTTATTTTTTACTGGTTGGAAATAATTATATCGATATCCCAGATTAACAGGCACTATTTCGCTTATTAATTTCTAAATAATACATGGGCAATTTAAAAATGTGCATTAAATTTTGTTTCCCAGATGACTGACTACATTAGTCTGCGTTATAGTGATGTTTATTTCATGTTTAAGAGGTTTATTTAAACTTCATTGTAACAATATTTCGTACTTTTTCCCCCTCTTTAAGTGTCCAGCGCAATGGATCATTAAGTAAGAATAGTTTCCATTCTTGCTATTAAAAAATTGTAGAAGGCAGTTAAATTATTGGTTGCTATTATTGCTTCCAATGTTTAGGTGGTTACTGGTTGGAAACTAGTATCATTAAGTCAGATTAGAAAAGCACTATTTAAACATTAACTACAAATAATACATGGGCAATTTAAAAGTATTGCATTAAATAATGTTTTAGATGACTATTTATTAATCTGCATTATAATTGACATGTTGATTTCATGTTTAAAGAAGGTTTATACACTTCATTGTAAATATTTCATACTCTGTAGTCAGATTGCAATCTTAAAGTGTCCACATAAATATTCAATGGATCGATTAATACAGGATGGATTTCCATTCTTACTATTAAAAGATGTGAAAGGAATTGCCACAGTTAAGATGTTGATTTGCTATATTGCTGTGAATGTTTAGATGGTACTAGTTGGAAACTAGTTTATCATTATCCACAGATTAGCTACAGGCCTTATTTAAAATATCATTGCAAATAATACTGGGCAATTTAAAAATATTGACGTTAAATAAATATTTTAGATGACTATTTAAAAACGCATTATAATGACAAGTTTATTCCTGTTAAAAAGAGGTTTATTTAAACTTTTCATTGTAACAATATTTCATACTCTATAGTCAAGTTGCAATCTTTAAGGAGTATCCATACATATTCAGTGGATCATTGAGCAGAATGGGTTTCCATTCTTGCTGACCAAAAGGTGTGAAGTTTACTATGTTGACTGAGTTAGAAGATATTGGTTGCTATAACTACTGTGAATGTTTAGATGGTTTTCTGGTTGGAAACTAATTATATCATTATCCAAGGTTAGCTTTAGGCACTATTTACGCTTATTATTTCTAAATAATACATGGGCAATTTAAAGTATTGCATTAAATAATGTTTTAGATCACATCTGAGTCTGCATTATAGTGACATGTTTATTTCATGTTTAAAGAGGTTTATTTAAACTTCATTGTAACAATATTTCTAATACTCTGTAGTCCAGGTTGCAATCTTTAAGGAATGTCCATATATATCAATGGATCATTGGTTAAGAATGGATTTCCATTTAACTACCTATTAAAAGGTGTGAAGGTACCTTGACGGTTTGTTAGAGATAGTGGATTTGCTATATTTACTGTGGTATTTAGGTGGTTACTGGTTGGAAAACTAATTATATCATTATCCCAGATTAGCTTTAGGCACTATTTCGCTTATTATTTCTAAATAATACATGGGCAATTTAAAAGTATTGCATTAAATAATGTTTTAGATGACTATTTATTAGTCGCATTATAGTGACATGTTTATTTCATGTTTAAAGAGGTTTATTTAAACTTCATTATAACAATATTTCATACTCTGTAGTCAAGTTTCAATCTTTAAGTGTCCATATATATTCAATGGATCATTAGTAAGAATGGATTTCCATTCTTGCTATTAAAAGGTGTGTGAAGGTTGCCTTGACAGCAGTTAGAGATATTGGTTGCTATGTAATATATATATATATATATATATATATATATATATATATATATATATATATATAAATTATTAATCAATGTCTGTATTCCAATTATAATAAAATATATATAACTATTCAAAACAATACAATAATTAATACAGTAACAATATTTTAAACAAATATATACCAATTTAATAGAAGTACTTTCAACTATCTATGTAGTCGTTGTCAACTAGACTCAAATTGTATTAGAAAAAACTGTTACAAATGTAAACAAAAGCAATACGTCATACATCAATTTTCCCATTGATGTATGACGTATTGTACATTTGTAACAGTTTAGCTGCTAGCGCTACATATGTTGATCTTTGGTCTGAATGCTGTTACTGTATTAGTTGGTATTGTTTTGAATAGTTATATATATAATATATATATATATATATATATATATATATATATATATATATATATATATTGTAACCTATTAGAAAATGATCAAGGGTGATGATGATGAAAAGTAAGAAAGAAAGAGATGTTGAAAATGGAAGAGAAATGATATGAAAAATGATGGTGAGGATGAAGAGATAATGATGAAAAATGAAGAAATGAAGATGATAATATAAAAAAATGGAAGATGAGATGATAATTAAGAGATGGTGATGAAAAATGAAGAAATTAGATGAGAATGGAATATGAGATGATGATGCATATGAGAGGACATGGGAATGGAAGATGAAATGGATTATACTATATGTATTTTTACTATTCTAGTATATTGGGTTACAATAAAATCAATGATGAATGATGTTACAGAGGTATACAATCAGACAGAGATACCAGTGCAAACAATTATTGTAGCATGTTTAATAATCTAAGATAAATAATATAGAGTACATTTTATATAATTATTTAATAGTTATTAGAGTCAGCCTCCTATCAGGTCTTATACTCTGAATAAAACAAACGACCCTTTGTTGAAGAACTATTTCACTAAATCATATTAACAATGACAACAAGAGTAAACAATCTCAGTGATTTTAACAAAACTCTTGTGAAAGATAAAAGTTTAAAGTTGCCTAATAAATGATTGCTCAGATGAATAAACAAGTGAGTGATATCTTGGCCGTCCATCAGATGCAAGAACCACACTCGACTCATAATGATTGCCT
Organism: Epiperipatus broadwayi; assembly: GCA_028023455.1. Lineage (NCBI taxonomy): Eukaryota > Metazoa > Onychophora > Udeonychophora > Euonychophora > Peripatidae > Epiperipatus > Epiperipatus broadwayi. Next base: position 11,242 of record JAQFVV010003011.1, on the reverse strand, counting down.
CCCCAAGATAAGATAACTATCTTTCATTAAATCATAGCATATATATATATATATTAATTTAATGATTTGATTAATTAATCTAAATTTAAACTAATTATGGCCTCTTACCCAGGACATCACTTGAGCTGGGAAAAGGACAAGGATACTTTTTATGCCTTTCCACCTACTCAAAGACAACTTTCTTATGAAATTAAATGCAGATAGATTTCAACTTTAAAAATATACAAGATAATGTGCAGTTTAAAACATAGTAAATAATCTTCCAAATACAGTCTTCATTTTATACTATATAATCTTCGGACTTAGAAAATACGATTAACTGAAAATCAGTCTTGAAATAAACATTATATTAAATATCTGTGACTATGTGATTATCTGTTAATGTTATTCAATCTGGGAATCACGATGATAAGCATGGTTTTATATAATTTAACCCAATATAAAATAATCTGTATACCTTGTGAACTTTTAGAATTCACAACAATAGCATATAAAAGAAAATAAACAGAAACTGAACTTTTTAAATAATAGCAAATTTAATTTATTAATAATATCACATAATAAATATTTACAAAATTAAAGAAATCATTGCCGAAATAGCTTATCTTTAAATATTTTGACTAACAATATTTCTTTGGTTTAACACTAAATTGCAAAATTTAACTCAAATAAAATAATTGATTATACATCATTGACTCTTTTCCAATTGTTTATTTTAATAAAAAATAATTACAAGGGTGAACAGGGGGGCTACTGTAATATTTAAATATATCCAAATAAACTCCTTAAAATATTAAGGATTCTAAAATCTCTTTATTTTCATTATAGTAGCATAAGCTTAACAAACATAACTTTATTTTACTGATACATTTTATAATACTGCTGTCAGATTTAGCAACCAGGATAATAAACTAATCTGTTTATATTTAATACAAAAAGCTAAGCAAAAGCTGTGCTAGCTCTAGCATATACAGCATAAATTTTAAATTTATAATTTGCTACACTTCCATTATTTAGGAGTATAGCTAGTAAGTACTTAAGTGAATTTAAATTAAATTTATATTAAATTAAAATATATGCATGGGCCATTCATTAGAAAGTCATTTACGCACACTTCAAGAAATTCTTGTCCACATAAATTTACTACACCAATTGTTTAAAAATTGAGAATTGAAGAACTTACATTCCCTCGGCAAAAACTCTGGATGAACACATTAATTATTTAGTATGTATGAATTGCAATTTATAGCCATATGCATAATTCTACATACTTAAAAATAAATAATAATTATTGTTGGCTTGTGGATGATAAAACTATCATAACAGCACAATGCAGACATTGATATATCTTTCAGCATTAAAAATAGCTAAACACAACCTGAAGAAACAGAGTTCCTCTAACAAACATATCTTGTCATAACATATCTAAAACACATGTAACCTCATGTATTGTGAAGGAAAATAGCATTAATATATTATGAGTGATAGGCCAAAAATACATATATGCTCCGGAGAGCTGAATAACTTATTATAATGGTGGTGGCTTCCAAAATACCAATCTTTGAGGCAGAACAGAGGATGCCTGGATCTTGTCACAGTGCATCAGAAACAGGAAAGACACATCATGAAATATATGATTCTCTCCAGGGATCTAAACACCTTAAAAATATGTGATTAAAATCATTGAAAATACACATACTTAATATATATGTGATAATCATCACTGGAAATGAACACTATCACCTCATGGAAAAGCAATAAAATAAGGATGGATGACTTTGTCTACTCCATCAAGCAACTACTACTAATAATTAATAAGGTCTTGTTCTATGAGGCCAACAAATACTAAACTAACAACAAGATAACATCACTCTAACCGACTAAAGTCATCTTCAAAAATTTTAAATTACAATACGTATTAATCAATGTCAGAACCAACAATGCATATTATGTCAACTGACCATTAAAAGAACTACTTAATAATATGAAATGCATATAAATTTCTAGGCAGAAATACAATGCACTCATAACAAAATATTAAGTATTAAACTATAGTGGCAAGAGGACATTAATAAGATGATGAATCAAATATGAGAAAATTAATTCTCAGTGCATATAAAAAATACTAACGGTTATTATTAATATAGCAATTATAAAAAAATGGAATGGAAAACCCTCTGATAACCTCTTGGGCTGTTTTACATATAATTGAATGAAGTACCATACATTCAAAATAACTAACAGTGAGATATGAAAATGGAATAAGAATGACTAAAATATATGTTAGTTTATCAAACACTTATCAAATGTAATAATAATATATGAGAATAGTAGAATGTCTACACATTCTAATAAACCCATTAAGACTTAAAATTATATAAATTAAATTACCTGGCATATTTTATACCAAACAGTATTACACTAATGGAATACATTTATAAAGAAAATATTGCATAAAATATTTTCCTGATCTTTTTTTTTTTAAAAAAAAATAACAACAATAAAACAAACAAAATAAAATAAAATAAACATTTGTTCATAATTTAAGCTTTCTCCACACTGGTTATCCATTAAACACATGTTTACTATTTATCTGACAGGCTGGTATTCTGCACGAAGTTTCTGGTAAAAATATGTTAACTTAAACATGGCAAAGATTTCCAAAAAGAAGTATATACAATAGTTCCTTAAAATTAATTCAGTTCTTCATTCCAAGGTATTATAATTTAAATAAGCAATATATACTAAACATAATAATAATAAGCTGGTGACAATGAAAATAGCAATAAAACAAATTATTCAGCTGATAATATCATTTATGTGATACTGCGTTTACTTAAACAATTATATAGCTTCATTTTTATTCAGTTTCTTTTTTTTTAAAGAACATATTTTTAAGCATTTTTTTTAAAAATTTACATAAAATATTAAGATGCTTCCAGGTTATTCCTTTATACTTTTTAAAAATAAAAGTGCAAGCAATTTTATCAGTAAAGAATTCAGCATGTATAATGGCTTTATAATATAACTTGAGGTATAGACTTAAGCATAAATATCTTCTCATAATTTTTACTCATGAACTATAATAATCTTCCGTTTACAAATTAAAAGAAAAGCTCCAGATGAGTAGACATTTTAGACTATTACTAATAATATAAGCATTTTTTAAAAAATTCTTCCTTAAATAGTTACGGTACAAAATATTCTATAATATCAGTTTAGAAGCAGGTAATTTAACATAATGAAGAATATTTTGGTTAGCATCAGGCAAAATTAATATAATGTGGAAGGTTTAAATTAGCAATAGGCAAAATTAATACAAGCATATTTAAAATTTTAAATCATATAGCTAAGTTTCCATGCTTTTTTTTTAATTTTCCTCTTTTAGTTTTATTTTATTTAGTGAATAACAAAGTAACTATTTAAGGAAGAATTTTTTAAAAAATGCTTATATTATTAGTAATAGTCTAAAATGTCTACTCATCTGGAGCTTTTCTTTTAATTTGTAAACTGAAGATTATTATAGTTTATGAGTAAAAATTATGAGAAGATATTTATGCTTAAGTCTATACCTCAAGTTGGTAGAAGTTATTATAAAGACATTATACATGCTGAATTCTTTACTGATAAAATTGCTTGCACTTTTATTTTTAAAAAGTATAAAGGAATAACCTGGAAGCATCTTAATATTTTATGTAAATTTTAAAAAAAAATGCTTAAAAATATGTTCTTTAAAAAAAAAAAACTGAATAAAAATGAAGCTATATAATTGTTTAAGTAAACGCAGTACCACATAAATGATATTATCAGCTGAATAATTTGTTTTATTGCTATTTTCATTGTCACCAGCTTATTATTATTATGTTTAGTATATATTGCTTATTTAAATTATAATACCTTGGAATGAAGAACTGAATTAATTTTAAGGAACTATTGTATATACTTCTTTTTGGAAATCTTTGCCATGTTTAAGTTAATATATTTTTACCAGAAACTTCGTGCAGAATACCAGCCTGTCAGATAAATAGTAAACATGTGTTTAATGGATAACCAGTGTGGAGAAAGCTTAAATTATGAACAAATGTTTATTTTATTTTATTTTGTTTGTTTTATTGTTGTTATTTTTTTTTAAAAAAAAAGATCAGGAAAATATTTTATGCAATATTTTCTTTATAAATGTATTCCATTAGTGTAATACTGTTTGGTATAAAATATGCCAGGTAATTTAATTTATATAATTTTAAGTCTTAATGGGTTTATTAGAATGTGTAGACATTCTACTATTCTCATATATTATTATTACATTTGATAAGTGTTTGATAAACTAACATATATTTTAGTCATTCTTATTCCATTTTCATATCTCACTGTTAGTTATTTTGAATGTATGGTACTTCATTCAATTATATCTAAAACAGCCCAAGAGGTTATCAGAGGGTTTTCCATTCCATTTTTTTTATAATTGCTATATTAATAATAACCGTTAGTATTTTTTATATGCACTGAGAATTAATTTTCTCATATTTGATTCATCATCTTATTAATGTCCTCTTGCCACTATAGTTTAATACTTAATATTTTGTTATGAGTGCATTGTATTTCTGCCTAGAAATTTATATGCATTTCATATTATTAAGTAGTTCTTTTAATGGTCAGTTGACATAATATGCATTGTTGGTTCTGACATTGATTAATACGTATTGTAATTTAAAATTTTTGAAGATGACTTTAGTCGGTTAGAGTGATGTTGTTATCTTGTTATTAGGTTAGTATTTGTTGGCCTCATAGAACAAGGCCTTATTAATTATTAGTAGTAGTTGCTTGATGGAGTAGACAAAGTCATCCATCCTTATTTTATTGCTTTTCCATGAGGTGATAGTGTTCATTTCCAGTGATGATTATCACATATATATTAAGTATGTGTATTTTCAATGATTTTAATCACATATTTTTAAGGTGTTTAGATCCCTGGGGAGAATAATATATTTCATGATGTGTCTTTCCTGTTTCTTATGCACTGTGACAAGATCCAGGCATCCTCTGTTCTGCCTCAAAAATTGGTATTTTGGAAGCCACCACCATTATAATAAGTTATTCAGCTCTCCGGAGCATATATGTATTTTTGGCCTATCACTCATAATATATTAATGCTATTTTCCTTCACAGTACATGACGTTACATGTGTTTTAGATATGTTATGACAAGATATGTTTGTTAGAGGAACTCTGTTTCTTCAGGTTGTGTTTAGCTATTTTTAATGCTGAAAGATATATCAATGTCTGCATTGTGCTGTTATGATAGTTTTATCATCCACAAGCCAACAATAATTATTATTTATTTTTAAGTATGTAGAATTATGCATATGGCTATAAATTGCAATTCATACATACTAAGTAATTAATGTGTTCATTCAGAGTTTTTGCCGAGGGAATGTAAGTTCTTCAATTCTCAATTTTTAAACAATTGGTGTAGTAAATTTATGTGGACAAGAATTTCTTGAAGTGTGCGTAAATGACTTTCTAATGAATGGCCCATGCATATATTTTAATTTAATATAAATTTAATTTAAATTCACTTAAGTACTTACTAGCTATACTCCTAAATAATGGAAGTGTAGCAAATTATAAATTTAAAATTTATACTGTATATGCTAGAGCTAGCACAGCTTTTGCTTAGCTTTTTGTATTAAATATAAACAGATTAGTTTATTATCCTGGTTGCTAAATCTGACAGCAGTATTATAAAATGTATCAGTAAAATAAAGTTATGTTTGTTAAGCTTATGCTACTATAATGAAAATAAAGAGATTTTAGAATCCTTAATATTTTAAGGAGTTTATTTTGGATATATTTAAATATTACAGTAGCCCCCCTGTTCACCCTTGTAATTATTTTTATTAAAATAAACAATTGGAAAAGAGTCAATGATGTATAATCAATTATTTTATTTGAGTTAAATTTTGCAATTTAGTGTTAAACCAAAGAAATATTGTTAGTCAAAATATTTAAAGATAAGCTATTTCGGCAATGATTTCTTTAATTTTGTAAATATTTATTATGTGATATTATTAATAAATTAAATTTGCTATTATTTAAAAAGTTCAGTTTCTGTTTATTTTCTTTTATATGCTATTGTTGTGAATTCTAAAAGTTCACAAGGTATACAGATTATTTTATATTGGGTTAAATTATATAAAACCATGCTTATCATCGTGATTCCCAGATTGAATAACATTAACAGATAATCACATAGTCACAGATATTTAATATAATGTTTATTTCAAGACTGATTTTCAGTTAATCGTATTTTCTAAGTCTGAAGATTATATAGTATAAAATGAAGACTGTATTTGGAAGATTATTTACTATGTTTTAAACTGCACATTATCTTGTATATTTTTAAAGTTGAAATCTATCTGCATTTAATTTCATAAGAAAGTTGTCTTTGAGTAGGTGGAAAGGCATAAAAAGTATCCTTGTCCTTTTCCCAGCTCAAGTGATGTCCTGGGTAAGAGGCCATAATTAGTTTAAATTTAGATTAATTAATCAAATCATTGAATTAATATATATATATATGCTATGATTTAATGAAAGATAGTTATCTTATCTTGGGGAGGCAATCATTATGAGTCGAGTGTGGTTCTTGCATCTGATGGACGGCCAAGATATCACTCACTTGTTTATTCATCTGAGCAATCATTTATTAGGCAACTTTAAACTTTTACCTTTCACAAGAGTTTTGTTAAAATCACTGAGATTGTTTACTCTTGTTGTCATTGTTAATATGATTTAGTGAAATAGTTCTTCAACAAAGGGTCGTTTGTTTTATTCAGAGTATATGACCTGATAGGAGGCTGACTCTAATAACTATTAAATAATTATATAAAATGTACTCTATATTATTTATCTTAGATTATTAAACATGCTACAATAATTGTTTGCACTGGTATCTCTGTCTGATTGTATACCTCTGTAACATCATTCATCATTGATTTTATTGTAACCCAATATACTAGAATAGTAGAAATACATATAGTATAATCCATTTCATCTTCCATTCCCATGTCCTCTCATATGCATCATCATCTCATATTCCATTCTCATCTCATTTCTTCATTTTTCATCACCATCTCTTAATTATCATCTCATCTTCCATTTTTTTATATTATCATCTTCATTTCTTCATTTTTCATCATTATCTCTTCATCCTCACCATCATTTTTCATATCATTTCTCTTCCATTTTCAACATCTCTTTCGTTCTTACTTTTCATCATCATCACCCTTGATCATTTTCTAATAGGTTACAATATATATATATATATATATATATATATATATATATATATATATATATATATATATAACTATTCAAAACAATACAATAATTAATACAGTAACAATATTTTAAACAAATATATACCAATTTAATAGAAGTACTTTCAACTATCTATGTAGTCGTTGTCAACTAGACTCAAATTGTATTAGAAAAAACTGTTACAAATGTAAACAAAAGCAATACGTCATACATCAATGGGAAAATTGATGTATGACGTATTGCTTTTGTTACATTTGTAACAGTTTTTCTAATACAATTTGAGTCTAGTTGACTAACAACTACATAGATAGTTGAAAGTACTTCTATTAAATTGGTATATATTTGTTTAAAATATTGTTACTGTATTAATTATTGTATTGTTTTGAATAGTTATATATATTTTATTATAATTGGAATACAGACATTGATTAATAATTTATATATATATATATATATATATATATATATATATATATATATATATATATATTACATAGCAACCAATATCTCTAACTGCTGTCAAGGCAACCTTCACACCTTTTAATAGCAAGAATGGAAATCCATTCTTACTAATGATCCATTGAATATATATGGACACTTAAAGATTGCAACTTGACTACAGAGTATGAAATATTGTTACAATGAAGTTTAAATAACCTCTTTAAACATGAAATAAACATGTCACTATAATGCAGACTAATAAATAGTCATCTAAAACATTATTTAATGCAATACTTTTAAATTGCCCATGTATCTATTTAGAAATAATAAGCGAAATAGTGCCTAAAGCTAATCTGGGATAATGATATAATTAGTTTCCAACCAGTAACCACCTAAACATTCACAGTAAATATAGCAACCAATATCTCTAACTGCTGTCAAGGCAACCTTCACACCTTTTAATAGCAAGAATGGAAATCCATTCTAACTAATGATCCATTGAATATATATGGACACTTAAAGATTGCAACTTGACTACAGAGTATGAAATATTGTTACAATGAAGTTTAAATAAACCTCTTTAAACATGAAATAAACATGTCACTATAATGCAGACTAATAAATAGTCATCTAAAACATTATTTAATGCAATACTTTTAAATTGCCCATGTATTATTTAGAAATAATAAGCGAAATAGTGCCTAAAGCTAATCTGGGATAATGATATAATTAGTTTCCAACCAGTAACCACCTAAACATTCACAGTAAATATAGCAACCAATATCTCTAACTGCTGTCAAGGCAACCTTCACACCTTTTAATAGCAAGAATGGAAATCCATTCTTACTAATGATCCATTGAATATATATGGACACTTAAAGATTGCAACTTGACTACAGAGTATGAAATATTGTTACAATGAAGTTTAAATAAACCTCTTTAAACATGAAATAAACATGTCACTATAATGCAGACTAATAAATAGTCATCTAAAACATTATTTAATGCAATACTTTTAAATTGCCCATGTATTATTTAGAAATAATAAGCGAAATAGTGCCTAAAGCTAATCTGGGATAATGATATAATTAGTTTCCAACCAGTAACCACCTAAACATTCACAGTAAATATAGCAACCAATATCTCTAACTGCTGTCAAGGCAACCTTCACACCTTTTAATAGCAAGAATGGAAATCCATTCTTACTAATGATCCATTGAATATATATGGACACTTAAAGATTGCAACTTGACTACAGAGTATGAAATATTGTTACAATGAAGTTTAAATAAACCTCTTTAAACATGAAATAAACATGTCACTATAATGCAGACTAATAAATAGTCATCTAAAACATTATTTAATGCAATACTTTTAAATTGCCCATGTATTATTTAGAAATAATAAGCGAAATAGTGCCTAAAGCTAATCTGGGATAATGATAAAATTAGTTTCCAACCAGTAACCACCTAAACATTCACAGTAAATATAGCAACCAATATCTCTAACTGCTGTCAAGGCAACCTTCACACCTTTTAATAGCAAGAATGGAAATCCATTCTTACTAATGATCCATTGAATATATATGGACACTTAAAGATTGCAACTTGACTACAGAGTATGAAATATTGTTACAATGAAGTTTAAATAAACCTCTTTAAACATGAAATAAACATGTCACTATAATGCAGACTAATAAATAGTCATCTAAAACATTATTTAATGCAATACTTTTAAATTGCCCATGTATTATTTAGAAATAATAAGCGAAATAGTGCCTAAAGCTAATCTGGGATAATGATATAATTAGTTTCCAACCAGTAACCACCTAAACATTCACAGTAAATATAGCAACCAATATCTCTAACTGCTGTCAAGGCAACCTTCACACCTTTTAATAGCAAGAATGGAAATCCATTCTTACTAATGATCCATTGAATATATATGGACACTTAAAGATTGCAACTTGACTACAGAGTATGAAATATTGTTACAATGAAGTTTAAATAAACCTCTTTAAACATGAAATAAACATGTCACTATAATGCAGACTAATAAATAGTCATCTAAAACATTATTTAATGCAATACTTTTAAATTGCCCATGTATTATTTAGAAATAATAAGCGAAATAGTGCCTAAAGCTAATCTGGGATAATGATATAATTAGTTTCCAACCAGTAACCACCTAAACATTCACAGTAAATATAGCAACCAATATCTCTAACTGCTGTCAAGGCAACCTTCACACCTTTTAATAGCAAGAATGGAAATCCATTCTTACTAATGATCCATTGAATATATATGGACACTTAAAGATTGCAACTTGACTACAGAGTATGAAATATTGTTACAATGAAGTTTAAATAAACCTCTTTAAACATGAAATAAACATGTCACTATAATGCAGACTAATAAATAGTCATCTAAAACATTATTTAATGCAATACTTTTAAATTGCCCATGTATTATTTAGAAATAATAAGCGAAATAGTGCCTAAAGCTAATCTGGGATAATGATATAATTAGTTTCCAACCAGTAACCACCTAAACATTCACAGTAAATATAGCAACCAATATCTCTAACTGCTGTCAAGGCAACCTTCACACCTAAATAATGTTTTAGATGACTATTTATTAGTCTGCATTATAGTGACATGTTTATTTCATGTTTAAAGAGGTTTATTTAAACTTCATTGTAACAATATTTCATACTCTGTAGTCAAGTTGCAATCTTTAAGTGTCCATATATATTCAATGGATCATTAGTAAGAATGGATTTCCATTCTTGCTATTAAAAGGTGTGAAGGTTGCCTTGACAGCAGTTAGAGATATTGGTTGCTATATTTACTGTGAATGTTTAGGTGGTTACTGGTTGGAAACTAATTATATCATTATCCCAGATTAGCTTTAGGCACTATTTCGCTTATTATTTCTAAATAATACATGGGCAATTTAAAAGTATTGCATTAAATAATGTTTTAGATGACTATTTATTAGTCTGCATTATAGTGACATGTTTATTTCATGTTTAAAGAGGTTTATTTAAACTTCATTGTAACAATATTTCATACTCTGTAGTCAAGTTGCAATCTTTAAGTGTCCATATATATTCAATGGATCATTAGTAAGAATGGATTTCCATTCTTGCTATTAAAAGGTGTGAAGGTTGCCTTGACAGCAGTTAGAGATATTGGTTGCTATATTTACTGTGAATGTTTAGGTGGTTACTGGTTGGAAACTAATTATATCATTATCCCAGATTAGCTTTAGGCACTATTTCGCTTATTATTTCTAAATAATACATGGGCAATTTAAAAGTATTGCATTAAATAATGTTTTAGATGACTATTTATTAGTCTGCATTATAGTGACATGTTTATTCATGTTTAAAGAGGTTTATTTAAACTTCATTGTAACAATATTTCATACTCTGTAGTCAAGTTGCAATCTTTAAGTGTCCATATATATTCAATGGATCATTAG
>JAQFVV010003010.1:0-15736 GCA_028023455.1 Epiperipatus broadwayi | reverse complement strand
CTTAAAGAGATTTTTTTTTTAATAACAAATAACAAATTTTTAAAATATAAATATCGACCTATTGATATTTACAATATATATATATAAATATCTAACTATTGTTATTGATTTAATTTTTATTTTCTAATTATCATTTTTATAAAAATTAGTATTTGTTTGCCTAACTGCTATACTCTAAATATTCGTTTTGATTTATTTTCACCATGATAAATATCCTTAGTGTTTCATGAAAGTTTGTCGATGATGATATTTTAGTTTTATTTATATAAGGGACCATTTCTATCATCTGAGTACAGAATGTATTTAGAAAAAAAATAACCCTTATTTAAATATTCACAGCACATTCAATTGTTAGTATAGCACACAGATTAGTACGCACAATGTTTTGAAACATATTATTACCCCCTCTATTTCAGGTGGGGCTAGACTGGCTAGTCACATCACTAACATGAGAATTGAACCAATAACCTCCAATTTGTGAATATTGAATTTTATGGTAACATTCTACTCAAATGACACATCCTGCCAAAGTCTGAGAAAGTTCATACACTTATCTCTGAGATTCCTCCTGATTTCTTCCCTTTTTTCCATGAGAAAATTTGATTAGTGGTTTCCATACATTATGTATTGTCATGGTTGATTTATGGCATTGTTAGCCATTGTCATGTGAGCAGCTTCTTTACATTTTCTTCTTTGTAACTTTTATTCTTTATACAAGATTTTTATATTTTCCCAGTTAAACATATGTTCATTGGTACATGTGTGGTCTGCTATAACAGACACATCTGTTTTCTCTTTTCTAATCATCAGTTTGTGTTTTGCAAGCAATTTTCAATGGGTCAAGTGGTCTCACCATATACATTTTTCTAATTATATATATATATATATATATATATATATATATATATAGAAAAATGTATATATATATATATATATATGGTATGTTATATATGCAGTTTTGGCTTTTGAGTATTTCCACTTTAGGTTTTGTACATGTTATAATTTCTCGTAGTGTTATATGGTTCTGGAAAGCTGTTCTGATTGTATGCTGATTGATTTTTCTTAATTTAGCTGCTATTTTTGATATGGAAGAGGGTACACTGTAGTACCAATAATTGTTTTTAATTTTGACCATTTATTTTGTTGTTTATTTAAGGTTTTCTTAATAACAGCTGATGGATAACCATTTTTTATAATAATTTGTTCTATATAAATCTTTTCTTTTTTCAAATCGCTGGTTACTGAACATTTTTTTTTGTTCTGTTCCATAATAATAGCATACATTCATATTTTGTGTTTCTGGTCTGATTGGATGTAGGGACTAAATATTTTTCTGTATGTGTAGATTTTCTGTAAATTGTATAAGTGATTTTGCCATGAGGGAGTCTTCTCACAAAACCATTTATTCTTGTTCTGATTTTCTTCTGAATTTCTTTAATAGGTATATGTTGTTTATGTGTTTTCAGAAAGTTTGTAGTTGTGTTTAATCATAAAACAAATGTATCATTCCCATAGTGAAAACAAAATTTAAGTGGATATGGAGTAGTCTTTATGACTGTGGTGTTACGTTCCATGTAAATATTGCTAATCAGAGGTGATAATGGTGAGCCCATAGCCATTTCTTGATTTTTTCAGAAGAATTCTGTGTTATCTTGAAAATAGGTTGATTTTATGCCGAATTTTAATAGTTTCATTATACTATCCAATAAGAAGAGTTGTTCTGGTATATAAGCTATTCTCAACATTTAATCTGTTCTTTACAATAGACAATGTTTCTTCACATGATACATTTGTGAATAAATGTTTAACATCAAAGCTTACTTATAAGTAAGTTTTTTCAATTTTCATGTTGTTGATTAATTATACAAAGTGTGTAAAATTCCTGACAAAGGACTAAATGTTGTATGTCAGAGGACTAAGAACTTTGAGAAGAAATCTTGAACAATTTTGGCAAGGTGAATTTCTAGAACTAGCAATAGGACTTAATGGAACATAACTGTTATGGATATTAGGTAGACCATGATGCTAAAAAAATTTGCTAAAATATCATTTTTTTAAATCACTGAAATACTTGAAATGCTTTCTGAGTAATGCTTGTAACATTATCTGCTAACATAACATCATCATTATCATCTCTAATCCACAAAATCTTATGTTTGACATACTCTTATTATTATCAAAATATCATTTAAATTTGTAATTCTAAATAAGTTTTAATATAATAGATAATGCCATATTTTAATAAGTCCAATGATGAGTTGAACACAATTAACATATAAATATAACTAAATTCAGACTTTAAGTATTATATTATTTGTAATAAACATTTCTTTGTTTATAAAAATTGTTGCATCTTACCAATAACTTTGATTTATTTATAAAATTTTCTAATTAAATCCCTTTTTCCAGTCTATTTCTTTTAAAAAAAAACATCCAATTACTTAACCAAGTTTAGTGTAGTAAATCTTTACAAATTCACTGACTTGAATACTTAATTTTTTAAATGTTTTTCTGTTTCTCAAAACTCCCATTGCATGTCGGCGAATCTTTCGTCTTACTTGCATAATTACTGTTTAGATATAATGACATTTCATGTATTAGAAATATACTTATTAGTAAGGCCAAAAATACTTTAGCTAGGTGTGTTATTATACTATAAGTAAAGTTTTATCATTTCTAACATTTTATATTAGGATGGTAATAACTGAGGGAGAATAGCTATTCTCATAAGTTTTAGATTAATTAATAAATATGATCGAATTCTATTATGACAATTTCCCTACAGTGTTTAATTAATGATTAAAATGAAATTTTATCAGCTTTTATGCTATGCCCGTCTTTAATTATAATATGTTTCAACAATATTTTTTTTTTTCAAATATGATCTTTTATAACATTTTTATATATACAAATTTCTTCCAAATGATATAGATACAAAGTTGTAATTTTTATCATGTAAGTACAAATTTTTTTAATGTTCATAATGTATTCATATTCTTATCTAAATGCTGGTTTTCATGTTTCGTTTTTACTCTTCTCCTAATGAACACTTTTGATGCAAATTCTTTATCTCTACCCTTTTTTTTATTTTCAAATTAATGATCTTTCCTATTATTTTAAAACATACCATCTTCTATATAATTGATATGTTTTCATTTTTTATGTAATTTGTTTTATTATCGCACTGCTAACCTGAATCATTTGATTCGTTTACTTTTTGTATAGCATTTTAAAAATCTTTAAGGGTTAATATATGTTTATGAAAGATTTGGAATAATCTTAATAGAAAAAACGAAATGGCATCCGTGATAAATTGGAATGATTAATTATAAAAAAATATCAGATTTTTTTGAAATAGAAATTATGTAATTAGCAACAAAATAATTGCCAATTTAAATTAAACATTGCATAACGCTTAATGAAATTCAAATATAGTAAATACATAAATTCAATTCTAAACAGTTTCAATAGAGTATCTGTTAAAATATTTTAGCATAGGTTAGTATTCATTTAATACATATACTTAAAACAATTCATATATCTATCTATTTTTTGAAAAACAAATATGTAAAAAATATCCTATTGGTTTAAACTTCTATTTATAAATATTTCTATTATGGATTAATAATTAAATATTCATTATACCCATATTATTTTTTATTTACTATAAAACTATTGTTTTATCCCTCTCTTTTAAGTTTCTATCATATTGTCATATTTTCTCTATTCCTAAACACCTTTTATAAGTGTCGCTAACTCAATTGTGCATTCTAATTTTAACTATCATTTTAACATTCTAACTTTTATTTTTAGAAACATATATCAATACATTTCTCTATATTTTATTGGCCTTGGTAATCTACATCCTTCTTTAAAATTGCAATAATAAGATTAAAATAGAAGATCAGTACCAGTTCTTTTATCTTATAATGCAATTTTCAGCGAATTTACCAGTAATGGATCCAAAACAAATCACAATTTCAGTTAGTTTTTTTATTTGAATCTGTAATATACCACTAAACATCATATGATCACTATTTCTTATGCTAGCACATTACTGTTATTAAAACAGGTAAAACTCTCCATATATTATTGCCACTTAGTGCCAACCAGAGTAATCAATGGATGTCAGAAGGCTTGTGCACAAAATCCCTATTTAATGCCTAATAATTCAAATCCCAGACTAGTTTCTGACTTGTGGCCTTTGTCAGTGAGTAGCTTTGGATATGAGAGCACTGCACCTAAATCTTAGGATCTAATCCAACCCTTCAGCAGCCACCTTTTATCTTGACTTAACTACAAAACTATGAAACACAATATTATTTTCAATCCTAAGCTCAATAGCTTATATAGACATAAGGGTCTGAACCAGTTCAGTACCCATACATTTTGATGTTTTTGGCTTTTTAATAACCATATCCACCACTATCCTGTTAGGTAAAATTGGTGTTAAACCACTAACATTCACATGATTACTATTTCTTATGCTAGCACATTACTGTTGTTAAAACAGGCAAAACTCTTCATACAGTAGTGCCACTCAGGGTCTAGCAGAGTAATCAATGGATACCAGAGGGTTTGTACATAAAATCCTTATCTACTACTCATCCAATATCTCTAGACTAGATTCTAGTTTGTGACCTTCATCAGATCCAAAGCTACTCACTGGCAAAGGCCACAAGCCAGAAACTAGTCTGGGGATATTGGACGAATAGGCACTAGATAGGGATTTTTTGCACAAGCCTTCTGGTTGATTACTCTGATTGGCACTGAGTAGCACTACTGTATTAGAGTTTTTCCTGTTTTAATCTATAATATAAAAACAAAACTACATTATGTGATATTTAAACATAATTTGCATATTAGACTAATATCTATATTTAATTATATACATTTACATATGGAAAGTAAAAATATACATCTCACTAGTAATAATAATATAATCAAAATATATTTAACATTTGAAGCAATCTTCATTTTAACACAAATTCCAATAAAAAAATTTATCAAACATATTTATATTATATAATAAATATTCACTAATGATAAGTACTTGTGTATGAATAATAAATTATCTATTGTAGTTATAAAAAATCAATACTTTTTAATATACTTCTATCTTTTCATGAAGGTACACTAAAGAAATAACAAAAATGTAACAAAAGAAAATGACAAACATTTATAAACATCAATTTAATACCTTATGAGAAACAAGCATAGATCAACATTCATGGTGTCATGTTGCTTGAAAACCATCAATTTTTGAGGTACAATAATGTTTTTACGCTAATTTTAAAGCTGGTGTGATGCATTGTGGCTTCTCCTTAAATGAAGTCAAGAATATCTCAACAATTATGAACAGATAAACCTGTTAGCCACTTTATTTTCCATTCCCCACTCTAAATTTTCCCATAATCTGCTCCATACCATTTCCACAACATAATTTTTGTCATTCTATAACTTTATATCTGATGTGATGTGATTTTGATGTGATGTGATGTATTTGGCTTCTCCTTAAACGAAGTCAAGAATATCTCAGCAACTATGTCCAGATAAACCTGCTAGCCACTTTATTTTCCATTCCCCACTCTAAGTCTTCCCATATTCTGCCCTATCCCATTTTCACAACATAATCTTTGTCAACTCTATGGCCTTTAAATCAAAATCCCACTTATCTTTTAGCAAACCCAGCATAAAAACTACTAACTCACTTTCTGTATTGTCACTTTGTTCATACCTATTCTCCCATAACTTCATTATCTGTACCCTTTCTGCTTTCAAGCATTTACATTCAATCAACAGATGCCTAATATTTTCTATACCTTCCTTACACAATTTGCACACTAAATCACCCATAGTTTTCCATTTAAATGTATATTCTCTTGTTACTAAAGATCCCGTTCGAGCCTTAAACAATGAACTACTTTTCTTACTATTATCATAAATTAACTCGCTTCCAATATTCCATTTACTTCTATATATGTTTAAACTCTTCTTACCGTCCATACTACTTCTCCATCTCTCCAATTCCCTATATTTTATTAATACTTCTATTCTTTTATCCCATTCATTACCACTATAACACTCAACAATCCTCCTAACACAATCATCCCACCTTTTATACAAGTATATCGATAAAAATTCTTTATCCAAATCTTTTGCATACCGCATTACCTTCCTCACCCATCTTGTTACCTGCCCTTTACTCATAACCCAATTAAACACTAATTTGGCTATTCTTTTACTATCCATAAACTGCAACCTACCAAACATTTTCATTTTACTTTTTGCATCTATTATATAGAAACTTGACCATCCCATTTCTCCTTGAATTGCCTCCTTTGCTGTCCTCATCTCTGCATCTAATGCATGTCTTCCTACTTCCCTTTGTACTTCTCTAAATAATCTAAAATCCTTTTACTAACACATAATGCATCATTACCATATGTTAACCCTGCTACTGCAACTCCCTTCCATACAATTCTAGCTACATCATATTTATTATATGAAAATACTGTTAGTTTCTTTACCAAACCTTTTCTTTTCTTTGCTTCATTTACTAATTTTTTCTCCCATTCAACCAAGCAATTTTCCTGATTACATAAGATGATTCCCAAATACCTATATCTATCCACCACACTTAAATTTATATCCCCCAATAAAAAAAAAACTACATCCTCTCTTTCCCCAGTATTAACCATCATTATATTTGATTTTTCTTCACTAAATTTAATCCCCATCTCTTTACCCACCCTTGCACATGTCCTCAACATAATATCCATATCTTCTCTTCTTTCTGCACATAAAAAGATATCATCTGCAAAAAAAAGACCCGACAAAGTATATACTCCTTTGCCACCAGTTAATGATATCCCTACCCCTCTTCCTAGTCTTTCTATTGCTTTTTCCATTTCACTCAAAAACAACAAAAACAAAATCAGTGACATAGGACATCCTTGCCTTAATACCACTCCATTTTTAACTTTAATTGATTCTATATCCCCTAATTGGTAAGTATAATAATTATTTTTTCATATAATTTCTTAATAATATTTACTAAAGCTTCATCCATTCCCAAATTGGCTAATCTTACCCATAATCTATTTCTATTTACTTTATCATGTGGTTTCTCTATATCTATAAAACTCATATATAATGATCTACCTGAATTCCTACTCATCTCCATAAGTTGTGTAACTACAAACAAACTATCTCCTATACACCTATCTGACCTAAAACCTCCTTGCATTTCCCACACAACATTATTCTTTTCCATCCATTTTACAACTCTTCCAGCTACCATATATGCGAAAACTTTATATAAAACTGATGTTACTGCTATCGGTCTATAATTATTTAACTTTCTATGATCCTTACCCTTTCCTTTAAATAATAATCTTATTCTTGTATTACTCCAACTACCCGGAAAAACTGTCTTCTGCGCCATCTTATTAAAACATGATAATAACTTTGCTTTTTTGCTCTATGCCCTAAATTCATTACCATCTCTGCTGCCCATCCATCTAAACCTCTCACCTTTCCACTTTTCAATCTCTTCCCTGCCTCATTCAATTCATTTTTGTGAACCTAATATTCACACTACTAACTGCTTTCATGTTTTCTATCACTAATTCCTTCACATCTAACATCTTTTCTATATCCATTACATATCTATTTAAGATTTTCTCTAGCTCATCTCTAGAGCTACATTCTATTCCCTCATCATCTATTAATATTATCTCTCTTTCCCCTACATTTCTCCTTTTAATGTAATTCAAAAATTTTTTACTCCCATCTCTTCCACTTTTATTAATATCCTCCAACAATTTATTATTTAACTTCATTCTCTCTCTATAATTATCCATTTTAGCTAGCTTCTTCTTTTCTAAGTACTTTTCCCATTTAGCAATAATATCATTTTCACTTTCTTTATTTTTAATAGCACACTTATATTGTCTGCATGCTTTTTTTGCCTCTCTTTTACACTTTTACTAACTCTCATTTTCTTATTATTTTTATTCTTCTTCATATTCTCGACTAAAACCCTATTTGCCACTTTTTCTACTTCACCACACCAGTACTTATACTCATCCTCAACCAACTGTTCCATGATTTCTTCAACTTTTATTTTATACTCTTCCAACTTATTCTTATCATTCACTCTCCATCCACATCTTTCACTATTATTTCTACCTTTATTTCTATCTTCCTTCACATTACTAACCATTTCTATTACAATAAAATTATGATCACTATTACACACTCTCTCTTCATTATCAAACACCTTAATTTTTAGTATTTTATTCATTCCCTCTTTCTCTACCAATACATAATCTATTGTGTGAAATACATTATTCCTAGACCATGTGTATTGTCCATCATATATATTTGATAAATTCCCAATGCTCAAATTTACTCTTTGACAAAATTCCTTCAAAAACTGACCATTCTTATTATCTACATCATCAATTTCTTCAATATGCCCATTCATATCCCCTACAGCCATTATTCTCTTCCCCTTTTCTTTAAAACTCTGTATATCCTTAACTAGACATTCATATATATATAATTGTTCCACTCCATTACAGTTTGACTATCTCCAGTGGCGATATACACTACAGCTACCATCCATTCTTGTCTACCCAACCTTATTTCAAACCACTAATGTTCTTGACATTTACCAGTATTTAAATTTTTTTTCGATATAACACCTATACCACCACCCCTATTTTTTTTCTTTTCTGTTTATACCCTGCCATACTACCTCTTCCAAAATAGGTTCTTCTTCTTCTCTTAGATGAGTTTCCACTACTGCTAATATCTCAAGCCCTTCATTTTCAATTGCTTTATTTAATTCCAGCCATTTTTCTGGTCTCCTACCACCTTGCATATTCAAAAACCCAATTTTAACAATTTCTTCTTTTCTAACTACTCTTTTATAAATTCTTTTGCTTCCTTCTTCTCCATTACATTTATAACAAACTTTCTTACCACTAATCTTACAAAACCATTCCCTCTCCACATCTACACTTATATCTAAATCAACCATCTTTTGATTATTTCTTATATCCCCTCCATTCTTCTTCTTTTTGATAATATTACAATTTAAATGCCCACCCCCTTTTAAAGGTTTCCCGAATTATATTCTTTAAATATCAGACTCCCTAAAACTTCACTTCCTTGTTTTTCTAAGTGCAAACCATCTTTACTATACAACTCCCTCTTTCCAATAAACCAATCCCATACATCCACAAACACAACATTATTTCTCTCACACAATTTTTTCACTCTCTCATTTATAGAAAATGCCCTATCTAATAAATGCCTCTTATCAAATCTTGGTAATAATCCCACTACTTTTACTCTTCCTTTAATCTCTCTCAAATTCCTATCAATTCTACATATTCATCCATTACTTTCTCTGATGGCTCTAACAAATTATTAGTCCATACCATTACATTTACATCTCTACTACCTTGCTTTCTTACTTTATCTGTCACATCCCTAATTTTTGTTCCAGGCAAACATACTCTAACATACCTGCTTATATTTTCTCTTGCAATTATATCCCCACATTCTCTTATTAGTGAATCTCCTATCGTAACTGCCTCATAATCTACTTTCTCTACTCCATATTTAACCTTTTCTACCACCTTCTGAATTTCCTTATCCATTTCTTTCTTATCATTTCTACTCAATAATTCCTTTATCTCCCCACACTTCATCTCTGGCAATTTTAACTTTACTTCTACATCCTTCATTTCTTCCTCTATCTTACTTATTCTCTGTCTAACCATCTCCATTGCATTACTACTTCCTTCACCCATATTTTCTGACACTCCACTAAAACCATACTCTGTCCTATCTTTCTTAACTACATTTTGCTCCCTCTCCTCTGACTTTCTCTCTAGACTACCTACACTTAAAAACCACATTCTCACCTCTTTAATCATATTTACACACTGACTACATATCCAGAAACCTGTTAATCCTTTCTATTCTTATTCAAACATTTCTAATGATACACCTCAGCACACACTGTACACTCTACTACTGCTCGTCTAACTCCTTTCTGTCGATCTATAAATGTACTGTAAGGTGCTGCTCTCTCTAAAATTATATTATAAGTAAAAAATCAATAATATTGATGCAAGAAGCTACAACAAAGAGAGAAGACAGATTTTCCTAGATGCTGATTGTTTGATTCACATTTTGAAATTAGAAGAGCATCTTTCAAAATTTTTCACTGCTCTAACATTTGTTTTGACATTGAAAATAAAAATTAGTGTCTTAGAATGTTTTCTTTATTATTTTTCATACATATTATAAATTATTTTTATAAAATAAGCTTAAAATATAATTATTTTATAAAATTAGTAAGATTTTAGTAAAATATTGTTTAACACAAATGTAAATTGAAAAAGAAACCAGCACTAACAACAATTTTGACACTTGACAACTGTATTCATCGCCCCAAGAGCTTTACTTAAATTTCAAACAAAAAATAATGTTTTAGAATATTTGTTTGGTATTTTTTTACATATTATAAATTATCTTGATAAAATATGCTGGAAGTATAATTATTTTAGAATAATATTGAGATTGTAGTAAAAAATTCTTTACTTTTATACTAATGTAAATTGAGAAAGAAACCAATGACATCCACAACACTTATTAATTTGCTACAAACGTTCTTTTTGGGTCTTCTGCTATCAAATATTTTTATAATTATAAATATAAATTTATTTGTGAAAGAACATTCATCCACTTTCATAATCTGACAAATCATTAACATATTTTTTACAAACAACACTAAAACAAATATAATATTAAAAGTTGAATAATTTTTTATGGCTGAATTTGTTAATTGACCAATCAAAGGTTGTAAAACTTTAATTCACTTGGCCAACAAAAATTAAAAAAAAAGTTTCAAAGAAAAAGTTAAGCCTTAATTATAACCAATCAACTTTCTCTTATAATTTTCTTCTTTTATTAATAAGATAAACACCCACTTTAACAGTGTCTGCTTTGATCTTGATGCTTACAATTTGTTAATATGGTTGATAAAGTTTCTTGTAGAGCTCATGAATTTAAAAGGACTTCAGTTTGTTTTGAAATACTATTTCTGTAAATCATAACATGATGAACGGAGAAGAAGAATCAACATTTTTGGAAAGGTTTATTGAATCATAGTGTGTGTTTCTTTTTGTTTGAAAATAACTAGTTGTTTAATATGATTTCCTTTCATCTATGCATGCTTGATAATAATCTTTTATTTTATATAAATCAGCAGATGCAAGCAAAAATGAAATAAACTCTTTTAGTTGGCTTATTTAGTCACACATCTTGCTATCCATGTCCAATTTAAATTGACTTTTAAACTTTGATGCATAAGACAAAGTTAATAAAAACCAAACTTTGATAGCCTACCATATGTTGAAGAAGAGTAATAGTGGTATTTTCATGAAATTTACATGCATTTCATTTTTTTTTATATAGACATTCTCTGTAATATTTTTGAATTTACAACTTCCCATGAAATTTTCTGTTCAACTCTTATTGCTAATTATTAAATTGATGGATAATAACCCTCTCACCTTTTTTTGAACATCTTAACATTATATTGTTGATATAAATAAAAAAATAATATACATAATTTAAAAGTATAAACAATTTAAAATATGTAAAACTAAAATAAAATACATATATGTAAATCACAAATGTCTTTTTTTTTTTCATTTAAAAATATATAAATCTATTAGGTTATTAACATTGCTCCTAATATAATTTTGACATATTTTTTTTCTACTTATTCTTTATTCATTATTACTATTGCTCTTTCAACAACCTTAAACAAAATATTAACCATAGAAGTGTTAAAAGATAATAGTAATAATAAAAATAAAAATGTGAGTGAAAATTGAAATGATGTATACACACATATATAATAAAAGATTGAAATGTACATTAAATATTCACCTATATAAATAAATATATATCCAACTTACCACAAAAATATTTATTTTTTGATAATAAATAAATCAAAGCCTTACAAATACTGATCAAAATATATCTGCTTTCTTTTATTCTTCTTTTAATATATCTTAATTAACAGTGGATATTGAACCATCCTATATATATATATATATATATATATATATATATATATATATATATATATATATATATATATATATATATAAAAGCAAAATTATGCCAAATTCATAATTCAACTGGACTAGTCAATAAAATAAATTCTAAAACACAACCAATTGTTTTTTTCTGCTACAAGCAGAATTCTGAAGTCCAAAGAACTACAAAATAGTTTTTTTTTTTATATATTGAGAAGACTGCTTGTAGTAGTAAAACAGGTTGTGTTTTAGAGTTTATTAATTTTTTTTTTTTTTTTTTTGTCTAGTCTGATTATGTTCTGAATTTGGAGTAATTTTTGATTATATATATATATATATATATATATATATATATATATATATATATATATATATATATATATATATATATATATATATATCAATCTTTTTCATATTTCAATCATATCTTTTTTTATCAAATATCTTTTTTTTTTCCATAATGTAAATCTAAAAATTGACTAATTTTGATGAAAAAGGGAACAGTCATTTTTCTCATTAAAATTAGGCAATTTTTAGGTCTACATCATAGAAAAAAAAGATATTTGATAAAAAAAGATATGATTGAAATATTAAGTTAAATAATTTTACTTTTGGGAAATGTATGTAATCAAGCACAAGTGCGTGTGCGGCGCAACTGCTCCCAAAAGCTGTTAACACAAATACAAATAGCTAACTAAAAATATTAAAACAGCTGTTGTGCATGATTGAAATATGAAAAAGATTGATTACGGAATTTACCATAATGTTATGAAATTAAGAACAATATATATATATATATATATATAATTTCCACAGTTATATGATGTAATTACAGTAATTTAAACCATGTGTTATTTATCTTACATTCCAATGTTTCAGCAAAATAGCATCATTCATTGTCAAGGTTAACTTTTCAAAAAAACAAAAAAAAAGACATTAGATCTCAAATATGAACAAGATTGAGTGTGAAGTAAAGAATAAAATTGAGCATGAAATAATTGAGCATTCAGAATAGTTGAAATAAGCAAAAAGTTTATTTTCTTTAGTTTATCATTAATTATTTTCAAGTTTATATTAGAAGGAAGAGATAAAATAAGTGGTCTCCATAAAGCTAGAATATGTTGTGCTTCCTCAGTCTTTTTAAAACAAGTTGATCTTTTTAATAAGTCAGTCACTTCCTTCATGGTTCTAAGTTGATACTTTTCCTAATTAGTAAATATTTTAGCATTATTAAAATTAGGATTGTGGTTTGCTATTGTCACTAACCTGATTTTGATAATGCTAAAATACTTTCTAATTTGGAACAGTATAAATTTAGAACCGTGAAACTCGATTGAAATATTAAAAAAAACGAACTGTTTGTGCCCAATGAACCATAACATATTACAGCTTTACAGAGACCACTTTTCTCTCTCTTTTTCTAATGTAAACATGAAAACAATTAATGTTAACTGAAGAAAGTAAATATTTTGTTAATTCACATATTCTGAATGCTCAACTACTTTATGTTCAATCTGGATTGATTATCTCACACTCAATTTTGTTATTATTTGAGATCTATTTTTTTTTTTGAAAAGCTAACTTTGCCAATAACAACGCTATTTCTTCAAAATATTGGGAAGTAAGCAAAAATAACACACAGTTTAACTAGAAAACTGTTTTATTTACAAACACATACACACAGATATATATATATATATGTCCACAGATGGCGTCCTACCAAAAACACCTATCAAGCGTATATTTCGTTTACATAAACGTCAGAGTAGTTAGTATTCACTATCTCTAACTATAGTTCCACTTTCAGATCATGATTTCAAGCTATTTGCTATCGTCAGTGAAAGACAGGAATAAAGAAACTAGATCTAAATACAAACTCTGAGCGTTTATGAAACAATTTCTATTCAGCTTGCAAGCGTGAATTTTTTAGACACGTAATGTCTTCAAACTCAGCATAGCAAACCAGATAGCTATATGGGTCTGATCTCAGTTTAGCATCACCACATAGTAGAAGCCTCTGCAATCTATATCATTGCAAGAAAGACCTCAAAGGTACATTTATGATAAACAAAAATGCAAGTTAAAAAACTTGCTAACGCTTGTATTTATGTCCACAGATGGCGTCCTACCAAAAACACCTATCAAGCGTATATTTCGTTTACATAAACGTCAGAGTAGATAGTATTCACTATCTCTAACTATAATTCCACTTTCAGATCATGATTTCAAGCTATTTGCTATCGTCAGTGAAAGACAGGAATAAAGAAACTAGATCTAAATACAAACTCTGAGCGTTTATGAAACAATTTCTATTCAGCTTGCAAGCGTGAATTTTTTAGACACGTAATGTCTTCAAACTCAGCATAGCAAACCAGATAGCTATATGGGTCTGATCTCAGTTCAGCATCACCACATAGTAGAAGCCTCTGCAATCTATATCATTGCAAGAAAGACCTCAAAGGTACATTTATGATAAACAAAAATGCAAGTTAAAAAACTTGCTAACGCTTGTATTTATGTCCACAGATGGCGTCCTACCAAAAACACCTATCAAGCGTATATTTCATTTACATAAACGTCAGAGTAGTTAGTATTCACTATCTCTAACTATAATTCCACTTTCAGATCATGATTTCAAGCTATTTGCTATCGTCAGTAAACGAAATATACGCTTGATAGGTGTTTTTGGTAGGACGCCATCTGTGGACATAAATACAAGCGTTAGCAAGTTTTTTAACTTGCATTTTTGTTTATCATAAATGTACCTTTGAGGTCTTTCTTGCAATGATATAGATTGCAGAGGCTTCTACTATGTGGTGATGCTGAACTGAGATCAGACCCATATAGCTATCTGGTTTGCTATGCTGAGTTTGAAGACATTACGTGTCTAAAAAATTCACGCTTGCAAGCTGAATAGAAATTGTTTCATAAACGCTCAGAGTTTGTATTTAGATCTAGTTTCTTTATTCCTGTCTTTCACTGACGATAGCAAATAGCTTGAAATCATGATCTGAAAGTGGAATTATAGTTAGAGTATAGTGAATACTAACTACTCTGACGTTTATGTAAGCGAAATATACGCTTGATAGGTGTTTTTGGTAGGGCGATCTGTGGACATAAGATACAAGCATTAGCAAGTTTTTAACTTGCATTTTTCGTTTATCATAAATGTACCTTTGAGGTCTTTCTTGCAATGATGTAGATTGCAGAGGCTTCTACCATGTGGTGATGCTGAACTGAGATCAGACCCATATAGCTATCTGGTTTGCTATGCTGAGTTTGAAGACATTACGTGTCTAAAAAATTCACGCTTGCAAGCTGAATAGAAATTGTTTCATAAGGACGCTCAGAGTTTGTATTTAGATCTAGTTTCTTTATTCCTGTCTTTCATTGGCGATAGCAAAATAGCTTGAAATCATGATCTGAAAGTGGAATTATAGTTAGAGATAGTGAATACTAACTACTCTGATGTTTATGTAACCGAAATATACGCTTGATAGAGGTGTTTTTGGTAGGACGCCATCTGTGGACATAAATACAAGCGTTAGCAAGTTTTTTAACTTGCATTTTTGTTTATCATATATATATATATATATATATATATA
>JAQFVV010003009.1:0-15748 GCA_028023455.1 Epiperipatus broadwayi | reverse complement strand
TATACATTCATCATCATTATCAACCATTATCAATCCACTGCAGGATGAAGATCTCTCCAAGTTTAATCCATCTTCTCCAATCTTTAGCTTCTCTTCTCCACATCACCCCTGCACACTTTCTTATTTCATCCATCCATCTCACATGTGGTCTCTTTCTGGGTCTTTTACAATCTCTTGGAATCCAGTTTAAAATTTCCATTGTCCATCTATTATCATCTCTTCTAGCAATATGTCCAGCCCAACTCCATTTCAATCTTTTAATTTTTTCAATAAGATCAGTAACACCTGTTTGTTGTCTTACCCATACATTGCATTTTCGATCTCTTCTTGTTACTCCCAACATACATCTCTCCATACTCCTTTGAGTGGTCTGAAGTCTCTGTACTGCTCTTCTATTAAGTGTCCAAGTCTCAGATCCATAAGTAAGAACTGGTAAAACACATTTGTTAAAAACCTTTCTTTTCAAACATATGGGCATATTTCCTTTTAGTATCAAGTTATTTCTACCAAAAGCACTCCAACCAAGTTTAATTCTATGATTAATTTCCTCCATTATGTTTCCATCTGTATTAATAATCTGACCAAGGTATTTGTAACTGTTAACTTCTTCTAATTCATCATAATCAATCTTTATTTTCATATTTTGAGCAAATCGATTAAACATTACATTAGTCTTTTTAACATTTATCTTTAGTCCTACTTTCCTACTTCATCTGATAATCCCTGCAACATTTCCTGCAGATCTGAAGCATTATTTGCAAAAACAACTACATCATCTGCGAAATCTAAATGACAAATAATCACCATTTACTTTCACTCCTTTAGTTTCCCATTTTAATCCACAAAATACTTCATGCAGCACTGCTGTAAAAAGTTTTGGAGATATGGAGTCACCTTGTCTTACACCTTTCTCAATGTTGACTTTCCCAGTGTCATTATGTAATCTAATTGTTGCTGTTGCATTTTTATAAATATTCTTTAAAATATGACAATATCCTGGATCTATTCCTTGATGATCTAATGCTTTAATCACTGAAGAAATGTTTATAGAATCAAATGCCTTTTCATAATCTACAAATCCTAAGCATAATGGCAACTCATATTCATTTGTCCTTTTTATAACTTCTCTCAATACCTGGATATGATCTACTGTACTAAAACCACTTTTAAATCCAGCTTGTTCTCTTGGTTGGTGGAAATCCAATGTTCTCTGTAGACGAGTAGTAATTATCTTGGTAAAAATTTTATATAAAACTGATAAAAGGCTGATAGGTCTGTAATTTCTAATATCTTCTTTATCACCTTTTTTAAATATTAATATTATTACTGCATTCTTCCAATCATCCGGTACATCTTTATCATTTAGACATTTGGTATATAACTTTGCTAAAAATTTTTCTATTTCTTCAACTGCTTCTTTTAATATATCAATTATAATTCCATCATTACCTGGAGCCTTTCCTTTCTTCATACATTTAATTGCATGTCTCACTTCTTCATTTAAAATTCTGGGCAATTTGGAAGATGTAATAGATATAGGAGGTACTTGTTCTTTATTACTATATAATTCTTGATAAAAATCTTCTACCAATTTCATGATGACATCTCTCCTTTTAGTAATATTTCCATCTTTTTTTCTTATTGCAGATATAAATTTCCTACCAATACCAAAATGTTGTTTTACATTCTTAAGACTTTTATTTTCTTCTACAGCTTTCCTTGCTAGTTCACAGTTATACTTTCTTATATCATTTTCAACTCTTTTCCACACCATTTTACAAAATTTCGAGATATTCAATTCTTTTTAAAGCATCATTTTTGTATATCTTCATATTCCTTCTTTTCTTCATAAATTCTCTAGTCTCAGTAGAAATTTTATTGGTCAATTGCTTCTTTTTTCTACCAGCTATGTTTGTTGCAGTTTTCAAAAGTGTATAAGTTATTTTCATATTAATTTCATTCAAATCTGAATCATGTTCAAAATCTACTAATACTTGAAACCGATTTGTAAGTTCCAATTTAAATTCATTAGAATGTTTCTGAAGATTAGGAATATCAACTGTAAATATTGTTTTTCTTAATAATTTTTGTCTCTCTAGTTTTACATTAACACGTATCTTACACCTTACTAATCGATGATCACTTCCTGTGTTAAATTTATTAAGAACATTACAATCTTGAAATATGTATTTCCTGTTAGTCAAAATATAATCCAATTCTGCTGTACCTTCATTTGGATGCTTCCATGTCCATTTCCTTTTAACATTTTTCTCAAAAAAAGAATTCATAATATAAAGTTTTTCTTTTTCTGCAAACTCCACAAGTCTATGTCCTCTCTCATTTCTATTACCATAACCAAAATTACCCACAGCACTTTCATCTTTCATTTTTTTACCAATTCTAGCATTAAAGTCTCCCATAACAATTTTAAAATGGTGTTTACTCTGATCAAAAGCCTTTTGTACATCCATATAAAAATCTATTACTTCATCACTATGAGAACTTGTTGGGGCATAAATCTGAATTATCTGCATTTGGTATCTGCTATTAAGTTGTATAACTAATCTTGCCACTCTGTCCGATACACCATCAATCTCCACAATACTGATCTTCCACTTTTTATTTATAATGAATCCTACTCCACTTGTATTTCCAATATTTGTGCCTTTGTAATAGAGTATATGTCCACTTTTTAAATCAATTGTCTCTTCACCTTTTCTTCTAGACTTCACAAAGTCCAATAATGTCCCATTTAATATAAGAGAGTTCTTCTTCTAATTCTTGCAATCTTCCTTCACTTGAAAGTGATCTGCAGTTGTAAGTACCTAAATAAAAAGTTGTCATCAAATGGCAGCCTGGGTCCGCAATCAGGGGATTCTTAGCACCCTCCGCCATCGGCCACCAACCGCTGCCTTGGTTGGTGACTTTACAACCTCCTGGGAATAAGGGCCATGCTTTATTTTTGTCTGTCATAATTGTATATATGTATTGGGAAAATATTTATCATTTACATAAACATTCATTCTGCCTTATCAGGCACTGAGAAGAAAGACCATGGTGTTTCTTGATCTTAAACTCAGAGGTAAAAAGCCAATAAACTCACCACGCTGGCTAATGCGTGTTGGTGAGCAGCCCATCCATGTTCGTATACTATATGAATAATCACATAGTAATAACAGCTGCAACGACAAGAACGTATGGAGTGGACATTAGGAATTTTCCCTGCTCGGTTCCTTTAAGGCCTCCAAGAGGAATCAAAGGGTCTCCTTTCAGTTAATAGCAAAACTCCTTTCTGCAGCCTCATATACATTACTCAGACCAATTTTCAGGCCGACTCATAATGAGTCATTTTAATAAACTTGCAAATACAATTTTACTTTCAGTGCCCATTCATTCAGTCTGACAACATTTGAAGGTCAGATGAAACAGGAATTCTCCTTTCATCTGACTGTACGAATGAACATTGATAAATGAAAAAATAAAATTGTATTTACAACTTTATTAAAATGACTCGTTATGAGTCTGCCTGCAGAGTAGTTCAGAGTAAACTAATTTTTGGTGTGATTATAATCCTAAACATTATATATTCAAGCAGTAGTAAGTTACTTAGGTGCTGTTGAAATTAATAATAATTAATAACTAAATTATGTTTTTTAAATTTTGTTTATATTATAAATTTATATATGCATACTATGCATATAAAAGGGTTGTATTCATATGCATATTGAAAAGAACTATACTTACAATTGTAATACAACCTTGTAACGGTCAGAATCGTGTGATCAGCCAACAAGATTCAGAGACCAAGCAAAAGTACTTCAAACCCAGTATGTTCGGGATATGGTAGTCACGGAACAGTACTAAGCTTTAACCTATTTGCCAGTGCTCCAAAATCTCCACTATCCAACCAACGCTCCTGATGCTACTAAGGGTCATCGTTTTTCTTCGGTCCCGGTGGTCAGGGTAGAAACAAGGACTCTCTATTCAAACTTAGCCTATCCTGCACTAGACTTTATTAATTTAATCTAAAATACTCACTAAATACTTTGATATAGCTCAAAATATTATTTTTTAATATTTCATAGGTTTTGGATACATACATATATGACTTAATCAAGTGTGGATGTGGTTGAGTGGATATGATGAACCAGGGAATGACATGACAACAGTATAGATATATACAATTTATTAACACAATTCATTAGAAAATATAAATAATAATAACCATGTTTGGATCTTATTATGATCCATGTATGGGGTTACATTTAAACCAAAAAATAATAATTACAATGTTTAATTATCAGTTATTGATAATGGTACAGAATTTAGATATCACTAGGATAAATATATGATTTTTACAAAGAATTACAATATTCAACCATAAGTTATTTATAAAGGTACAGTATTTAGATATCACTAGGATAAATATATGATTTTACCAAGAATTACAATATTCAAACATAAGTTATTTACAAAAGTACAGTATTTAGATATCACTAGGATAAATGTATGATTTTTACAAAGAAGTCACCTGTCAATAATGACAACCAAGGTTATGAACTATTAAATATAACAATTACAATAATGAACATCAGTATTAGATGTGTGTGTGCATCATAATGAAGTCATACTGGAGTTCATGACAACAACAATTGTGAATCAAAACAATAATTATAAATTAACCAGAAATGATAGTTACACACATAGTAAATAATCAGTATTATTACGTGTCAGCATAAAACAAATTTTTATATTGAGAATGATAATATTTTATCAAGAAATATGCCACCATAAAATTAATATGCCAATTTTGGAGAGCAAACACAATACCTGGTTATATTAAGTTAGAGGCCAAATAAATATATATAATAAATTTATGCATGTGTTTACATACATAGGGGAAGTTAAGTATATATATTTTTATTATTATTATATTTTACTGTTAGTATTCCCAGCAGGAGTTATGGACCAAAGCATAATTTTAGCTCCCTTCATTATTAATAGTTATATGATAAATATGGTTTATCTATTTCACACAGCATTAACAACAGGTATGATTAAGAAATCTAATTACAGCATTCAGTGGCATCTGGGTTTGAATCCTGTGCTGGCTATATTATTAGCATTGGCAAACATGGGCCAATCTCCTTTGTCGAGCAGTAATATATATATGTTCCTATGATAACACATCCGCATTCAGCTTGGCTTGTGTAGGAAATAATAGAGCGTGGGTTTTGAATCCCTATCATTATAGAGTCTACCCATTCATCGGCTCAAAGAAAACCATGGCTATCTCAAAGCACCAGGACCGGTAAAATATCCATCTGGCAGTCCGCATAGCATACTCGACATCTATTCTTTATTAAAAGCCATATAGGCACAGATCAATCTATTAAGCCACTGATATATTTGCCCATTAAAAGCATTAACTTATATCTGCATAGATATTTTCCTAAACCTGTATTTAATAAGTAATAATGGGGAAATTTAAGACAACCATATCTTATAGGCTATAAAACGCCCAAGTGTTTCAAATATAAATTTTAACCATAAAATGCTAAAGAGGCAAAAAAAATACTACTGCTGAGATATTTTTCCCCAAATGCATGCATCACTAAATATATATAGAGAGTGAGATGAACACATATCTTTGCAATAAGTAATATTGCCCATTTTATATTTAAAAAAAGAAGCACTATCATTATTATTATTTTTTATTTCTACACTTAAATAAACGCATATATATAGATATTATTTTATTTTTTTAATTGTCACAAAGAATCTTAATCTAAATCAAATAAAACAATTCTAACACTCATTTATATTTTAAATTTCTTTATACTTATCAAGGTACTGTGATTATGCATATACGGAAGAGGGCGGATTTTTTTATACAGATATTTGATTTCTTTTCTCTCTCTCCTTTTTTTTATTAAATAAATGACATTTTTAACTAAGCCAGAATTAGACACGATTTAAGAAATTTAACTTTGACTGTTTCTTATTTTACCATTATAAAAATCGTTACCCCTTTCCCACTTTAGATTCGGGATAAAGCAAACAAATTTATACATAAATTGGTTTAATAGTATAATATCATTTGTCCCCATACTTGACTAGATTGGCATATACCACAGCATATCTCAAAATAAAACATATAAAAGCTGTATTTATAGACTCTATAATAATCTTTTGTTCCACTTAGAATTATACATTACACTCTCTTTTTTTTTTGAACCATTAATAAGTAATCTAGTTATAATTCAAATTGACTTGTTAAAAACAATAATAAAAAAAAAAAAATTAAAACACTCGTATATATATAACTATCCTTTTGAAACACATCTTTTTAAGATAGGTCTTTTACAAATTTTATAAATCTGAGGAAATTAAATGTTCTCAAGTTTTTATAAATGGCATTTTTAAGATATAAATATTTTAAAGATTGAAAGTTTATACTTGCGATGGATTACTGTGTCACTTTGATTGAGGCAGATATTTTCCTACTGGTTCATTCATTGTCAGGATCGACCTTGGGCTTTACTGGACTCAGGATAGACTGGCTTCGAAGTTGGTTTTCCATTTTCTTTCTGGCACACGCATGGGATCAATTGAATTTTTTCCCCTTCTTTAGATGCATTTTTCTGGAGATTTTTCAGAGAAAGGGAAAGGTAAACTTTGTCCTACTCACAGACCATAGCAAGGATCTATTCTCCGCTTAAATATAGTCAATTGATCCTTTAGAGAGTCAATTTGACTCTTAAAAGCTTTTTGCCTTAAAAAAAAACCTTTTTCACTGACAACAACTTTATTCTTATTCTTTCACTGCTTGGCTTTAATGGTCTTGGTTCTTTTTCTTTGACTGCCCTTTTCTCAAAAATTTAGCCCAGTATTTATAAAAACTTTTGCTAAGCAACTCTTTGTTTTCTATATTTTTTAACACCTATACTATAAATGCCTTGGTTAGAAACAAAAACAGACCGAAGGATTGATCTTTGACTTAAATCAGTTTAAAGATGAGAAAATAATTTAACACTTCCATGCAACTAGCTGGGTTGATCTTTGATCTAAAACAGTTGACACAATCCTGTTAAGATTACACCAAGGTATGAAAATCTTAATTGCCTTTTAATGGCCTTAAAGATGGGAAAATAAATTAACACTTCTATGCAACATCTTTCAGAATATTTAAGAAAAAACAAAACCATCAAAATGTTATTCGCAAGGAAAAAATTGCCTTTTAGGACAAATATATAAGACAAAGGAAATATATTTTTCTTTCTAAATATATATAAAAAAATGCATTTCAATGAAACAAGACATATATACATATGAGCCCTCTCATTCACCAAGACACACACATGCATCTGTATATTATCCCCTTTAACAAACAAATAAAAATGAAAAATTAGATATTTGAGCTTTAAAAATCTATAGACGTATACTATTTCCAACAACTAACATGAAGCTCTGTGTGTGCATACACACTGATCGCTTCACAATACAATACTGATTGTCAAAAAAACATGAAATATTATACGATATATGATGTATGCGAGGGAGATTTAAATATATAGCGGATATCATAACTCCATAGTTCGATTAATATTGAAACATTTATTATTCAAAAACTTTCATTATCCAAACACAATTTCTAAGATGATCTTTAATCTTTTATAATAAATAATTTGTGTATACACTCACAATTAAAGGTTTTAAAAAAAAATGTAATAAAAAAA
This sequence comes from Epiperipatus broadwayi, assembly GCA_028023455.1. Lineage (NCBI taxonomy): Eukaryota > Metazoa > Onychophora > Udeonychophora > Euonychophora > Peripatidae > Epiperipatus > Epiperipatus broadwayi. The sequence goes on along the minus strand of JAQFVV010003009.1, from coordinate 8,009 downwards.
TATAAATTAATAAACCTAATTGCAACAGATGTAGCCTTGAAAGGATAAAAGATCTATTCTTGAAATCTGAAAAATTCACAAATTTAAAAAAGCTCTGTAATCAGGAATTTGGGTTACGATGTTTCATTCATAAATATTGTAACGATCGCAAAATATGTTGTAAAAACACACATATATGTCTATCTGAGTTACATATTTTATAATTTGAAATAAATAAACAAATTATTTAAAAAATGAAAAATGAAAAAGTTTGAAAAAAAATAGATTTGCAAAATGAATCAAAATAAAAGATTGCATCATTTTTTAAGAATAAAACCGTTTACTAAGAATAGGGTGGGCAAAAAGAATCAGGTGAGATAAGGATTTTTAAGACCGCTCTCTCTTTATAAATTAATTTTTTTTTTTTAAAAAAGTAAATGTTAAAAAAAAAAAATAAATGTGAAATATTTTAAAATAAAACAGACAATAGAATTAATTAGAAAATCTTGTACACTATCTCATCAGCATGAATGTGATAAGATAGTAGATGAATCTAAAAAAATTAAATAAAAATGTAAAATGAACTAAACTAAATTAAAATTATGATAAAAAATAAAACAATGGGAGAGTTAGGTATAATTCATTGTTTCAAGTTTCATTAGAGTTTTTCATTCAAATTACAGTTGAAGTCTCAGTTGGAGTTTCATTTCAAGTTTTCCAGTTTCAATCAGTAGTTGCAATTTTTCCAGCTCACTAGAAAATATAAGCATAGGAGCCGTAAAAGTAGCAAGATGCATTGCTAGAAAACCTTGGAGTGTTTGTCTGGGCTTCATGCCCAGGATCCTCTTCTTCATCAACTGCTCTCACCTGGAATCAATGCCTGGATCCATAATATAGATGCTGCCACATACTCTCTCACTGTCTGTCAGAGGTATGGAAGGAAATCCATAAAGCCATCGATGGAGAGCAAAAGGCCAACCAGTTGGAAATGTGTCATCTTAACTTAATGAAAAATCTAAGTTAAATATACTTTTTGAACATAAATTGTCTAGATATAAATTTTTAAAATTGAAATGAACTATAAATGAAGGACAATCAGTAATATTGATTTTCTAACTATTAATGTGTACTTATTTATTTTCTATATTAAATTTCACTGTTATATTTATTTCAGTATGTGTCATCATCATCATCATCATCATCAACCATTATCAATCCACTGCAGGATGAAGGTCTCTCCAAGTTTAATCCATCTTCTCCGATTTTTAGCTTCTCTTCACATTTTCTTATTTCATCCATCCATCTCACATGTGGTCTCTTTCTGGGTCTTTTACAATCTCTTGGAATCCAGTTTAAAATTTCAATTGTCCATCTATTATCATCTCTTCTAGCAATATGTCCAGCCCAACTCCATTTCAATCTTTTAATTTTTTCAATAAGGTCAGTAACACCTGTTTGTTGTCTTACCCATACATGGCATTTTCGATCTCTTCTTGTTACTCCCAACATACATCTCTCCATACTCCTTTGAGTGGTCTGAAGTCTCTGTATTGCTCTTCTATTAAGTGTCCAAGTCTCAGACCCATAAGTAAGAACTGGTAAAACACATTTGTTAAAAACCATTCTTTTCAAACACATAGGCATATTTCCTTTTAGTATCAAGTTATTTCTACCAAAAGCACTCCAACCAAGTTTAATTCTATGATTAATTTCCTCCATTATGTTTCCATCTGTATTAATAATCTGACCAAGGTATTTGTAACTGTTAACTTCTTCTAATTCTTCATAATCAATCTTTATTTTCATATTTTGAGCAAATCGATTAAACATTACTTTAGTCTTTTTAACATTTATCTTTATTTCTACTTTCATCTGCTAACTCCTGCAACATTTCCTGCAGCTCTGAAGCATTATTTGCAAAAACAACTACATCATCTGCAAAATCTAAATGACTTAAATACTCTCCATTTACTTTCACTCCTTTAGTTTCCCATTTTAATTCACAAAATACTTCTTGCAGCACTGCTGTAAAGAGTTTTGGAGATATGGAGTCACCTTGTCTTACACCTTTCTCAATGTTGATTTTTCCAGTATCATTATGTAATCTAATTGTTGCTGTTGCATTTTTATAAATATTCTTTAAAATATGACAATATCCTGGATCTATACCTTGATGATCCAATGCTTTAATCACTGAAGAAATGTGTATAGAATCGAATGTCTTTTCATAATCTACAAATCCAAAACATAATGACAATTCATATTCGTTTGTCCTTTCTATGACTTTCTCTCAATACCTGGATATGATCTATTGTACTAAAACCACTTTTAAATCCAGCTTGTTCTCTTGGTTGGTGGAAATCCAAAGTTCTCTGTAGACGAGTTGTAATTATCTTGGTAAACATTTTATATAAAACTGATAAAAGACTAATAGGTCTGTAATTTCTAATATCTTCTTTATCACCTTTTTTAAATATTAATATTATTACTGCATTCTTCCAATCTTCCGGTACATCTTTATCATTTAGACATTTGGTATATAACTTTGCTAAAATTGTTTCTATTTCTTCACCTGCTTCTTTTAATATATCAATGATAATTCCATCATTTCCTGGAGCCTTTCCTTTCTTCATACACTTAATTGCATGTCTCACTTCTTCATTTAAAATTCTGGGCAATTCGGAAGATATAATAGATATAGGAGGTACTTGTTCTTTATTACTATATAATTCTTGATAAAAATCTTCTACCAATTTCATGATGTCATCTCTCTTTTTAGTAATAATTCCATCTTTTTTCTTATTGCAGATATAAATTTCCTACCAATACCAAAATGTTGTTTAACATTTTTGAGACTTTTATTTTCTTCTACAGCTTTCCTTACTATTTCACAGTTATACTTTCTTATATCATTTTCAACTCTTTTCCATACCATTTTACAAAATTCGAGATATTCAATTCTTTTTAATACATCATTTTTGTATATCTTCATATTCCTTCTTTTCTTCATAAATTCTCTAGTCTCAGTAGAAATTTTATTAGTCAATTGCTTCTTTTTTTCTACCAGCTATGTTTGTTGCAGTTTTTAAAAGTGTATCAGTTATTTTCATATTAATTTTATTCAAATCTGAATCATGTTCAAAATCTCCTAACACTTGAAACCTATTTGTAAATTCTAATTTAAATTTATTAGAATGTTTCTGAAGATTAGGAATATCAACTGTAAATATTGTTTTTCTTAATAATTTTTGTCTCTCTAGTTTTACATTAACACGTAACTTACACCTTACTAATCGATGATCACTTCCTGTGTTAAATTTATTAAGAACATTACAATCTTGAAGTATGTATTTTCTGTTAGTCAAAATATAATCCAATTCTGCTGTACCTTCATTTGGATGCTTCCATGTCCATTTCCTTTTAACATTTTTCTCAAAAAATGAATTCATAATATAAAGTTTTTCTTTTTCTGCAAACTCCACAAGTCTATGTCCTCTCTCATTTCTATTACCATAACCAAAATTACCTACAACAATTTCATCTTTCATTTGTCTACCAATTCTAGCATTAAAGTCTCCCATAACAATTTTAAAATGTTGTTTACTCTGATCAAAAGCCTTTTGTACATCCATATAAAAATCTTCTACTACTTCATCACTATGAGAACTTGTTGGGGCATAAACCTGAATTATCTGCATTTGGTATCTGCTATTAAGTTGTATAACTAATCTTGCCACTCTGTCTGATACACCATCAATCTCCACAATTTTGTTCTTCCACTTTTTATTTATAATGAATCCTACTCCACTTGTATTTCCAATATGTGTGCCTTTATAATAGAGTATATGTCCACTTTTTAAATCAATTGTTTCTTCTCCTTTTCTTCTAACTTCACTAAGTCCTATAATGTCCCATTTAATATAAGACAGTTCTTCTTCTAATTCTTGCAATCATTCCTTCACTTGAAAGTGATCTGCAGTTGTAAGTACCTAAATAAAAAGTCATCAAATGACAGCCTGGGTCTGCAATCAGGGGATTCTTAGCACCCTCCGCCTTCGGCCACCAACCGCTGCCTTGGTTGGTGACTTTACAGCCTCCTGGGAATAAGGGCCATGCTTTATTTTTGTCTGTCATAATTGTATATATGTATTGGAAAAATATTTATCATTTACACAAACATTCATTCTCCCTTATCAGGCACTGAGAAGACCATGGTGTTTCTTGATCTTAAACTCAGAGGTAAAAAGCCAATAAACTCACCACGCTGGCTAATGCGTGTTGGTGAGAAGCCCATCTATGTTCGTATACTATATGAATAATCACATAGTAATAACAGCTGCAACGACAAGAACGTATGGAGTGGACATTAGGAATTTGCCCTGCTCGGTTCCTTTAAGGCCTCCAAGAGGAATCAAAGGGGTCTCCTTTCAGTTAATAGCAAACTCCTTTCTGAACCCCTCAGTATGTGTGCCTATGAATAAATAAATGTTTGCTTAATATGTTGCTTGGTCTATATTTTTATCTCTCTCTTTTAGCGGTATCACCAGCAAATTAAAAGGTAGAAATTTCTTTATGTATTGCACTAGGTCTCCTGATAAAAATTACAAGTTAGCCTGGATATATTTCAAGCACTGCGTTCATGTGCTTGTTGTCCGAGGCATGTCAGCTATATATAATATATGGCCGGATGGCACCTAAGACTTGTTCTCAAAACAAATAAACTGCTTTGGATAACATATTTTGGCTCAGCTGCATGGAGGAGTGTTATGATCCAGAAAAGATGGTCGAGGTTGTCCATTTGTGTCGCTTCAATCTAGCCATAGGTATTATTGATGGTCAATCTATCAATGGTACTCTACCCCTCTGCTTGAATATACGATCCACTACTGGAGGTGTTAAATAAGAAAGCAAATCTTGTAAAATAAAATGTAGTAAGTAATAAATGTTAGTAAATAATCAATATATCAAAATAATTAATACTAAATATAAAAATATTTTTAGATAACGGTTGGTTACAAATAACCAGAAAGGTCCATGTATGTGGCCGGATCATTAAAATATATAATGATGTATTATTTTGAAGCTTGTTACAGATATCAAAAATAACAATTTTAACATCTATGCAAAACAAGGGCACCAATACAGAAAACATAGCTAAAAACAATATATAAAGTTTTTGCAATAACTGAATAATTTAAAAAGAAATTACCTCTTGTTGTTGAGTGTTTAATATAATGTAAAAAAATAAAAGGCAAAAAAAAAAAAAAACAAGATAAACATCAAAACAAAATACTGTATTCTTTATTCATTTAATCATATGATTAATTTTTTGGTTAGTGACATTTGAACACCAAATTGTTAGAGTAGTATAGTTTGGAATCAATTTACCAATAATTAAAATTCATTTTCCTTATTCCGGATTTGTTCCAGGATTGTTTGGTGTTCTAATGAACCACTCCAAGAGACAAGAACACACAATTTTAATAAAATAATTATATAATTAATAACTAAAACACAGGCTTATTATATACATGTGTCTATATATGTAATATATATTATAATAATTAATAGTTTTGTATGAAAATTAAAACCAAATCCAACTGAATTAATTGAAAATGTTTAGATTAATAAATCTTTTTAAAAACATGACTTATTATTTATAATACCAGACAGGAATAATACTGTAATAGCATATATAAAAATATTTAAAAAAATAAATCCTGAAAAAGGAATTTTAACATAACACTGTACCAATATATTTTTTTGTTTATTGTCACAAAAATAATCCCCGATACAATTTTATTTATATGATATACAAATTATAGTAATAAAATATATTGTATCATAAAAATTAACTTCCACTTCTTATTTCCATTGCTGAATTATATATAATATAATATACTTTAATTGACACTCTCTAATGCAGTTTAACACATGATTTATTTTATCTCCTCTTGTATATGTTTAAATGTTGTAGTTTTGATGATGACTGTTGGATAGTTGAAATTGTAGGCAGGAGACAAAATAAATCAGTACTGTTCAGTTAGCTGGACTATGCTGCTAATGACACTGCAGTACCCATCAAGAACCATTCAAGCGATAAATTTCTAGCGAAGAAATCGCTGTAAAATTAATATGCCTAAGGCAACATGAAATCTCTGAAATCACTTTAAAATATAAATTACAAAAGCAAGAAATCGAAGAAAATGCTAATTAATGCTATTTTCAAAAGCCTATGAAATAAATCAAAAATTAAAATGCCTAAAGCAAGAAATCTCTGAAATCGCTCAGTTAATTTCCTATTAACCCTCAATAGTTACATGCCAGTATCCCACACTAACATATAAATTTGTTAGTTGTTAATTTAAAACATGGAGTTGTGTGTATTGTCTCCTTTCTTTAATATAGTATATTGCAAAGAATCACTTGTAGGCAATAATCTGTGTAGTTTAGTTTTCAATATATTTATTGTGTGCAATATCTGGTACCAGCACATAATGTTCACAACAAATTTAAACTTGTACTATATTTTAATCATAAGACAAATGTTATTTTTCTTTTTAAAATATTTGTAATTGTGATGCTTCGTGAAAATGTTGCAAAGTGCTGACCCTTCAAAAATGAACTTGCTCGATCCTAGATTTGAAGATGATTTGCAAAAATTTAAAAATATAACATTGACTCAGCAACTTCAGAATCTGAGGCTGATGAGCAAGATACATCAGAAGATGCACTGAAAGGTTGCTGTTCATTCAAAATACTATTGGATATGGAATAAAAACAAATACCAGATATAATTATCATTCCAATGCCTATATTTACTCTGGCAAAGTCATTGAGTGTAAAATTTTAACACCAAAAAAAATAAAATATTTCCATTCCCTCTCAACCAGTTATATGTTTAATAAAGTTACTAGAAAAAAGGATCATAAACATAATGGGACAACTTGTGCAACAGTTGATAAATAAAGGATTCACATACCTTAGAATTCTGAAAAAATAAATAAAAAGTACATATCTTTTTTACTCCATAAGGGTCAACCAGCAATCTTTATAGATACAAACATTGATACCAAACTGGTAGACGAATCTATTCCAATCTATCAAAGGATGGAGTCTATAATTTAGACAGTAAATGTGCAAATAATTTGCCTAGTAGAAGAACAAAGCAATTGCCACAGGCAATTTTCTTTGCAATCATAAATATAAATAAATGTGTATATCATTCATCAATGTTACAAAAAAGCCAAAACGATTGATTAGACTTTTTAAAAGAAATGGCCAAAAGATTAGCTACATATCACTAGCAAAGAAGATAAGAAACGTGTAAATCTAACGATCTGAAGATTTGTCTAATAGCATTAAATGGTATAGATGATGAATCAGAAGAAAAAAAATAGCCATCAGACTAGCACTGACAAAAAAAAAATATTCTACTGCTGCCACAAAAATTTTTTTGTGGGAAATGCCATAAACCAACTTTAGTTAAAACACGTTAAACCGTTGTGCCAAAATTGTGTAACTAATAATTAATGTTTCATTTTTTTAAAAATGTCATAAATTTACATTTTTTAAAAATTCGTTTTACTGAAATGCGGAAGTGTTAGTTCATTTTTATTAATAAAATTATATATATAATCATTAAAATGATTATTTTACTGAATGCTACCGAATTATTTTCTCTCAGCGGAGACATCAGCATATATTACCTATAATTTTTAAAGGTTGTAGCATTTGAGGGTTAAAAAGACAATTCAGAGCTAATAAAACTGGTTTAGGAAAGATGCCTCAATGTGTGTAAATATACAGAATACCAAAATGGTAGCTCAATAGGTATACACTGGCAATAATTTAACAAAAAAGATCCTTGAACCTTCATATTCACTAAATGTATATAAGTATACAGTTACTTGACAGTAATAAGATGTTTGAGTACCCAAGCAGCAGGTTGATCACAGTTCCTTTCAATCGATCAATCCAAGTATTTTCTTTATACTATATACTATCTAGCTAAGAATCAACATAGAAAC
>JAQFVV010003008.1:5000-15768 GCA_028023455.1 Epiperipatus broadwayi | reverse complement strand
CTCTAGCTTCCACTGAGTGGTATTGTTGTATGGAGAGCACAAGGCAACAGACATTGCGAATTTGGAAAGAAAACAATTTTACACTTAAATTCAATATGTATGAAAGAACAGTATAAAAGATAGTGAAGACTAGGTAGGTTATAGGGATTTTATCCACAACCCTTTTTAACCTGTTTGATTACTCTTGATTATACTGAGTGGCACTAATAGTTTGAGAGTTTTGCCTCTGCTCTAACATAAAATGAAGTAAGGCAACAATCATTATGAACTTGGAAAGAAACAATTGTAAAATGGCTACAGTTGGATATGTATGAAGAAATTGGATATAAACAAAATTGCAGCTTCATTTAAGAATTATGTTGAACGTGTAGAATATTACATGTTTCTTTAACAAGATAGATAATGAATCTCTGAAAGTGCCTATCGATCTATATTTCATAGGTACGGATATGATAGACCTGAAAAATAGATTAACTGATTCTATAAGACTAGAGTAATTTCATTATAAAATAAGTTATAGAGAAATTGAATGGTTATTTTACTCTGAGAATAGCAAATTGGTTAGTGTGGCTCTGAAATAATAGAAAGCAATTATCTCATGAGAAATATGTTGATTATAACTTGGCAATAACAAATTTACTTAAGGTTTTCAAGATTGGCTCTGAAATTAATAACAGGTTACTAGAACAATTTCTGTATTGAATGATAGATGATACCTAAAAGAATGTGTTGCTGAGTAACTGCATCCTTGCACAAGAAATTCCTGAATAGTGCATGAAAATATGTACGGCTGCGATCAGTTAAAGAAAATATCTTGCCATGCAAAAAAAAAAAAATCTGAATCCCAGAAGAAAAACTGTGCTATTGTTGTGGGAAATCTGGGCATTTGTGGAATAACTGCAAACACAAACAAAATATGTAGAAATTGAGCAAAGAAAAAATTTAGCATCTGGTTCAAGCCATTTTAAGAGATACAGAGTTATCAATAGGCAATTGTCAGACCACAATGCTGGGAAAGGGAGAGATAATAAGAGTATTAATGTAAAAAACATTTAATAATATTAAAATATATCCCATCACATATTTCAGGATGTGGGTATTTTCAGCCAAATGGTAGTAATGGAAGTGGACACCAGAGCAGGTTCATTGCTGATATTTAATACAAAATAGAGAAAAATCAATGAAAATTATTATAAAAGGGTCTACACTTTCTGTAAATGTGTATATGTTGTTACAGCCATTAATGGAAACAAATGTGTGTATATTGGGAAAAGTTGTTGCATATTAAAAGTTAAATTCAAGAGCAAAATTTCTCACATTATAGGTAATAGTATATACAAGCGCTTTAACATGCTGGGTAAAGCAGCTGTTAGTGGTAAAAAAAACAATTAAAGTAAATTAATTCAGGCCTATACTTTCGAGATTTTGTCATGGCCAAAATAGATTTAAAATCATTGCTGTGATATTGATCAGTCTATTTCTGGTAGAAAGGTTTCAAATTTCAGGAGTTCATGACAAACATGATAAGGGAGAGTTTATGTGGAAGAAAAAGATGTTCTAAGCATTATATAAAAAAAACAGGTCAATTTCTAGTTTTGGAAAAATCATAGCTATGAAAATAGCAATACATAGAAAAAAAATGAACAATCATTTTATGGACCAATAAATCTACTTTCGGAAGACTGCATATGAGATGAAAGAAAGGGGGTAAATAAAAAACGAATCTAAAAAAGAAATGTGAAAGCTACTTTTCAAAAGATTCAGTGGCCAATAAATTTCAAATAAATGTTTTCATGTGAATTATTGAAGGAGATGAGGTAATATTAGGCAAAAATAATGGTAGTGATGTAAAAGCAAAAGAAACAGCTGAAAACCTGTAACTAACCTGTTGTCAAACTGATATATGTGGTGAAATAGATGTGTGTGGATTTCTAGAGGAAGTAATAGAAATATTAATGTAAAAGTATCCCTTTGAGTTGGAGAATTAGGTTTATGATGCTATGGCATAAAGTATCTTCTAGTTTTTATATTGAATGGAGAGGGATGGTTTTCATCCTCAGAAACAATTATTCATTTTGCTTGCTTTACTGACTAATGAATGAAAATATTAAGAAAAACCTTTAGACCTTGAGTTTGAGCAAAACCAGTGATTGTTTTGACTTTATCAAATAAACATCAATCTTCATCCTGAATTCAAACCACATTATTGCTTCTGAAATGTATATAAATGCAATGCAATTTCTCAAAAATAATCATAATGTGGATAGCTATCTGAAGAGTAACACAAAAACTTTGAACAGCTAAATTAGTTAAACCCATCATCAGTGCAGAAAACAACATGCAGATAAATCTCAAAAAGGAACATGGTTCATGCAAAACCTGCACCAACTGTGCAATAGAATGAAGATTATAAAATCATGCTGCAACTGAACAGCTACAAAAGAATGAAGATTGATAGCATTTTGGCCTTGATCAGATGTTCCAAATAATAAATGAAATTGTTTTACACTCACATTCTGGTGAATTATTACAGTACTGATATTATTTGCATCATATCCTTAAATAAGTATTTTTACGATTAAAATATTTAACTTCAGTAATATTCTTTATGTTTTTCTATGGATCTTTAGGTACTCTTTTTGACTTACAATCTATTTTTTATAACTGAATGTGATTAAATATATTTAGTTTAACAATAAAAATGTTATCAATTATTTAATATACTAATGTGAAATAAAAAATGACTTATATGTTCACATAATCTCAATTCTTCAAGCATACTTCACCTTAAAATTAATGTTGAATTTTCAAAGTATGAATCTTACATGAAAAATGCAATTTCCATCAGAGGTAACATCCTGCATGACAGAGAAGTCATTCCTCAATTTTGTTTTCCCAATGCTAGTTCCTGGCAGTCTATAACTCTATATTATAGTGAAACCTATGGCATCATATTAATGAATGGAATTGGTATCAAAACATTTGTTTACTATAGGCATGTTTTATCTGCTGGTTCAGGTTCATATGTACTTCTGGTTTAAATCCTGTGTTCATTTTTGTACTGAATTTTTGAATGAACTATTTAAGCATCTTCAAATGTGTGATTCTACAGTCACAGTGTTTCTTCAGTAACTTACCTTCATCATTTTCCAAGCTGTGCTAAAACTCTCAGTTTTTGAACAACCACAAATAATGGGAACTTTATTGTTATTTTTTGGGGCTGTCTGACCCAAAAAGAAAGAAATTTTGAAGTTGGTTCTCTTCAGAAATTGTTAGATATTGCTAAGTTTCTTAAAGTGTTTGTTTTGTTTTTATTAAAGAATAATAATATTTGCTTCAGCTAGTCTGAGTACTTTATATCGATACATTCGTTTTCTAACTTCGTTGTTGTTATTTATTTTCATGACAGCATACATTTATTGCAGTTTATTCTGACACCTTTCTGGATATTTGTCTATCTCGAATTCCTTATATGAGTGAAAAATAAATGCTTAACACAAACTACTTAACAGATTTTAATAGTTGATCAGCTTAACAAGAATTTAGGGACAAATATGTTATATTACCTAATTGTATCTGAAAATCACTGACTATAGAATGAACAAAGATATCCAGAAGCTAAAAAGAGAGAAATAATAACTAAAGCATTTCTAAGAATATTTGTGGATATAGAAGGTTATTATAGAGACCATATTGAAACTCTTACAGATGGCAAAAGAAATTTTCAAAAAAAAGCCTTTTGCCAATCTGTTAGGTGTAAACATTTTGGCTTATTTCTTCAGTGGTTTATAGAAACTCAAATATTTCAAGAATTTATAAAAAAAAGAAGTTCACAAATGTGCAGAAAGAACTTTTAAAAAAACGCATAATATATTATCATAAAAGTTCATTTTTTAATCTCAAAAGAAACGTACAAGAAATTAGGAAAAAAGTTAAAAAACTTGGTTGAACATATAAAAAAAGTTTTTTTTTTTTAAAAAAAAAACCAAAGTTGTCAAACGCATTTATATCACCCTCAAGATACTTTTTTGTCATAAATAAAAGATGCATATAGTATATAATGTTTGAGATACAGCCATTCTTCATATACCGGGAGTTTAATTGTAAATATAGGAGATTTGAACAGAGACTTTCAAGCACCCATCAACTATCCACACCTACCACTGATACACATGACTACACATATGTAGAAAAGATAAATAATCACCAATATACATATTTTTTGCTGAACCAACACTCATCGATCATCATCCCCCCCCACACACATATATAATCAGTGCTCAGTTTATATTAACAAACCAAATCTTCATACTTTAATTGACAGATTTCACTCTACTTCAGCCTCCAACTCTTCAGCCATCCATATCATGGAAAATCAGATGATGCAATGCCTAAATCCTATGCTGAGGCCATCATCAGATTTTAAATGGTATGAATGACTGAAGAGTTGAAGGTTTGAGTAGATTGAAGCCTATTCATTAAAGTATGAAATTTGCTATCAATATAAACTGAGCACTAGTTCTATATATGTATGGTAGATGATGACCTGGACCAACTAATGAGTGCTAGTTCGGCATGAAATATGTATATTGCTTATTATTTTTTTACAGGTGTGGTCATGTGTATTAGGAGGTATGAGACAGGGTGGCTAGTTGAAGGGTGCTTGAAAGTCGGTGTTAAACCCCCTATATATACTATATACAACATTTTTATTTTGATATAAGCTGGAAGAGGTGAAAATATGTATATCAAAATACTTTCTTATAATTTTTTTTAAGTGTAACTTGGATAATTTTTTAATAACTGATTTTTGATGATCATCCCAACGTTAGCAATTTATTACCATTTATGCCAACTAAATCAATATTATTTATTTAATAAAAGCTTTTACATTTCATATACTTCAACCATTTAAATTATTATTAAATCATTACATTTTCTTCTTTTAAAAAAAAAAACAGAAAGATGTACAGAGAGGAATATTAATAAAATATTACCTATTTATAGCATTAAATTTTCATCAGGGAAAACAAATTGTTTTTTTGAAATATTATGTATATTGTCTTTATATATACAATATATACTTATCATCCATATATGAATATATTGTAATACTACTGAAGAATTTTAGCGTCATGTATTAAAAATACAATTCCTAATGATTAAATTGTAGTAAACTTTCTGTAACACAGAGGGAGCAGTAAACGCTGGATAACAGTGCGAATATTTCTGTGATTAGTCTCAGGTTAAATAGCTTTTTTCTGGTAGAAAACTTTGCAAGCAGAGCTCATTGATTACTTAGTATTTACATAAAATTGGTTACCGAGAGAAAGAAGTCACTTTCATTTAATATTAATCTAAGAGAGTTAGATGATTCTCATAATAATTTAATACATGGCTAAATATTCACCTTATTAATAATAAAATATGATAAAATGAGGAAGAAAATAAAATATTAATGAAAATGATATTGATAAATTAATTTTACTTCGATTCAAAACAATGAAATTAAAAAGGAAAAATGAGTAGCAGAAAATAACTCCATCATTTAAATAAATATTCCATGTTTTGAAAAATAATTCAACTTTATTAAAAATATATAGATTATTTTATATAGTAAGATGAAAAGCTCAATTCAAGTTATCATTCTCCACTCTATTTATTTCTAAAACGCGTAAATTAACAATGAGTTAAAGACAGACACATCACACACAATGCATATTTTTAGCTTATAGTTATTAATATACACGCTAATCTATCATTATTAATATTTATTTTATGTATTTCTTAATAGTTATTATATATATATATAAGCAAATAGAGAAGTATTCGGGATTTCTCCATTGAATCTACAAAGAATATATTTCTTATAATATCAACTAATAAAAGAAATAATAATAAAATTAAACTGTTTATTATGTGGCAGAGTTTAAGTCATTAGCAAGTTAGATTTTTAAAGACTTTATTAAGGTTAATATTATTCTAAAGGTTGATTATGATGAGTTAAAAGAAGTTAAATACAGATGGAAACATAATGGATGAAATTAATCATAGAATTAAACTTTGTTGGAGTGCTTTTGGTAAAAATAACTTGATACTAAAAGGAAATATGCCTATGTGTTTGAAAACGAAGGTTTTTAATAAATGTGTTTTCCCAGTTCTTACTTATGGATATGAGACTTGGACCCTTAATAGAAGAGCAAAACAGAGACTTCAGACCACTCAAAGAAGTATGGACAGATGCATGTTGGGAGTAACAAGAAGACATCAAAAATGCAATGAATGGGTAAGAGAACAAACAGGTATGACTGACCTCATTGAAAAAATTAAAAGACTGAAGTGGAGTTGGGCTGGACATATTGCTAGATGAGATGATAATACATGAACAACTGAAATCTGGATTCCAAGAGATTGTAAAAGACCCAGAAAGAGACCATATGTGAGATGGATGGATGAAATAAGAAAGTGTGCAGGGGTGATGTGGAGAAAAGAAGCTAAAGATAGGAAAAGATGGATTGAAGTTGGAGAGACCTTCATTCTGCAGTGGATTGATAATGGTTGTTGTTGATGATGATGATGATAAAGATATGTTATAATGCTATTCTTTAAAATCTGTATTTTTATATTTAAAAAAAATTATATATACCCTTAAAACATAGTTCTAAAATCTTAATTTCTTAAAATTACCATGCAAGACAAATGCACTTGTACACTTTTTACAATACAATAACTTATTCAACATGACAACATTCTTTTTAGTTTTAGCTACTCATCAATCTTCTTTAGAGTTATAACAATGATTACCAAGATTTAGATAATTTTGAGAGAATGGGGAAAAAAACCTTTTATAAATACCTATTATCTACTACTTCTCTAATGTGGAAGAGATACCCAGAATTGCTCATGTCCAGGTCAGAGAAGTTAAAATCATTACTTATGGATATAGAATTGATTAAGGATGCACAACCTATCACTTGTAAATGTTGCAAGGTGGTGTCACCTTGAGAAAAAACTAAAGGAAATGCTGGATGGGATGGTTTCTAGAGGAATCTTTAACACCAAACAAAGATTCATCTTGGGCCATGCCAGTGATTATGATAATAAAACCAGATGAAAACCTGAGATTATGCAGTAATTATTGAGTAATGTTGAACAAATATATTATTTTACATACAGTTCTAAGCATATGCAAAGTGTTAAGTGTCATTGGAAACTGCTATTAACTTCATGAAGAGAGACTTTAACATGGCCTTTCACTAGACTTCTATAATTAAAAAAATGTCAAAAATGTTGAAACTAGTTATTCACATGGGACTGTATAAGGCAATAAATTGTCTTATGAGATCACAGTAGCATTGAATATTTCCAGGTGAAAATGGATATTCTTTTCAAATCTACGGATGGTATATTTTTATTTGGATGACATTTTGTTATGGCTAACACAGAGACATAATTAAGATGTGAGTAGAAGCAGTCTTCACAAAATTAGAATATGTAAAAGCTAAAATAAACATTGTTAAATATATTTGGTTGACCAAGAAAATAAAGTTTGTCAAACATACAGTAAATGTGAATGGAAAATATCTTAATCCAAACAAAGTAAAGATATTAAAAAATGCTGAGAAATCTAGAAATATAAACGAATTGCATGCATTTCTGGGACTTTTAAATTTTTGTGAAAGTTTTTTAAAAACATAGCCCCATTGGTTATCACCATTGTACCAATTTCTTAAAAAATGTTTGACGTAGACCAGTAAACATAATTAGGCATTTTAAAAATCTTTTAACATTTAATAAATTGTTGGTACAAGATGTTGTAACAACAGTGGATGTATTGAAATCTGGCAGTAGCGTGGTTATTTCCTATCTATGTTGTGTAGAAAATGTCCAATAGCCAATTATACAAGAGTACTGCCAGCTGCTGAAACCAATTAGATTAACAAGGAGGCATTATCAGTGGTTCTCATCATTAAGAAATTCTATCAATATATTAATGTGTGAAAATTCCAAATCTGCAAAGTCCATTTCCCACTAATAAGAATATTTGGCACCAGGATAAAAATTCTTGAATATGTCAGCCAAAACTATCATACTGGATCAATATCTCACCAAGCTATGAGTAGGCTGGATGGGGGGGGGGATTAGAGATGCTGATGTTTTATCTCGGTTGCCTGATGTTATGGAGAAAGAATATTGCACTAGAAAAATTACTTATATAGACATATTAAACTTCTTAGCTCTTAATAAATCAGTTACAGCCAAGTGAAATAAGCAAGGTGTGGGATAGATGAAACTCATGAAGTGGATAAAATATGGCTGCCCTAAAACTAGTCCTATGGAAGGATAAAACTGATTGGAAATGAATGAGATAATCTTCCAGTCTGCAATAGACATGTGCTAATGGTAGATCATATGCTCATTTCCCCTAAATGCAGGGAACATGTGTTGGATATTTTTCATCAATGTTATCCCAGAATTAAGAAAATGGAGGCATTAATATTTCATATGTATGGTGGTCAAAATTAAATGGTAATATCATGCAGATGGTAAAAATTGCACTAGTTGTTAACAAATTGTCAAAATGCTATCTAAACAATTAGAAACTTGGAGAAAATCCATGACTCCTTGGAAACATATTGATTTAGACCATATAGAACTGTTAAATGTACATATGATATGGTTATTAATTTATTCTCTCAATGGATGGAATATGGATTAATAAAAAACATAAGTGTGAAATGTATCATAATATTGCTGAATGAAATATTTGCTACTCATGATTATTTGGAGATAATAATAATGAATAATGGAACATGCTCTACTTTGCAGAAATTTAAGAATTTCTTATAAGATGAAGGTATGAAGCACATCCTTACTCCACTTTATCACAATGAGAGTAATGGAATAGCAGAGAAAACAGTTCAACATTTAAGAATTATAAAAACTACGTTAAGGGATATAATGGAAGCATTATATGAAAACATGATGTTCTCAAACGAAAATGGGTGTCTGACTTAATAATGAAAACATTATCAAAGCAATTATGACTAGTAAACTTAGAAAAGGGAAGTAAATGAGGACATATATAAATCACCTTTCTCTCTTATTGACAAGTCATTTCTGGTTGTTTATGAAAATAATCTGTTAATGAAAGAAGAAAAAAGATATCTTATTAGATGATCAATGTAATGACCTAGATGAAGAGATTTTACATGATGAAAAACAGAGTATAGCTTCAGAGGAAAAAATAGAGATATACACCCAAATCTCCACATATAAACAGACTACCTGATAAGTTTAATAATTTGAGATTATTATGTCTAGAGTAGGGAAAAGAATGGCATGTCTGTGTGTAAAAAGTATATGGGTAAAATGAAAATCATTTATTTTTAGTAAATACACACATAATATTTCAATATTAAATTATTTTCCTTTTAAAACTACTCTAGAAAAACTATTGAGATATCACTATATTAGCAAATTGAATAAAATTTGTATACAAATAAAAACATTTGCATACAAATTAGATAAGGAATAAAAAAAGCCCACCCTGTCAGACAAGAGAAGTATTGTTGTTCTAATTAACAAAAATTTGATCAGATGGTGAATAGTGGAATTATAGTTAGGAAAAATATGTAAACCATTTGTGTTGTGCAGGCATTCAATTAGAAACTTTCAAGATTTTTATTTGCATATAAAAATAGAGTATTGTCTGATAAGGACATCTAAATCACTAAAAAAAATAGCTGCTTGTAAAAGGACTATATATGTTTGCTGATATTCATAGGAGTTTCAAAAGACTTTTGAATTGGAGATACAAAAGTGTAATAGAATGACTTCTTGTGTGTAAAATGTTTATCCAATTCAAAGATAAATTATAGAAAGTATTTAAATTTATGGACAATCATTTACTAATTCTTTTACATTGTTCTTATTGTTGAATACATATTTGTTATATAACAGTTTGCATGTTTGTTATTTATTTTATTGGTTTAGGTACTATCAGAACATAACACTGCTATACTTGAAAATAAATTAATTGTATATTAAGTTATTAAAGTTAGTCATTTTATGTATATTGTAAAATAATAAATTTCCAATGTTCTTTTGCCAAAATAAAGGAAGTTATACAAAATTTCAGAGGCTTCTTTACTGATTAAATTAAAAACACAGTGTTAAACACTGCTAATGCATAGCAGCATCATATACATTTTTATAGACTTAATGCAAAAGTATTTCCTTTTTCTATCCATTATAATAATTTTTTCTTCTTGAAGGAAGGTAACATCAGTGGTATTTCATATTATTTACCAGTTTCTTAACTCAATTTATTATCACATCCCAATATTTAAAACTATTTTTACTAATTTTATTAAATGCTTTATTAGGTAATCATTTAGTAGGTGCTAAAAACATTTCTTGAAACTTAGGAGAGAGTCAGTACAATTACTGAAAATACCAAGTAATAAATAACAACAAAAAAGAATTAATTGTACAAATATGAGTTTCCTTGTACAAAACAATACTGATGTAAGACTTGCCTAGTTTTATTGAACCAATAGTAGATTCTGATCTCGTCTTTAACAATATTAACATAAAACTTCTACTGTTTAATGAATGAATAGTAGATTTTAGTTCTCTCCTTAAACCATATTTATTAGTAATAAGATGATGTTTTAATATTCATAATAAAATTTTAAGTAGTGAGAAGTTTCACTTCATTTTTTTAAAAAATCTCAAAATTCTCTGCTATTAATAAATAAGTAAT
>JAQFVV010003007.1:0-15784 GCA_028023455.1 Epiperipatus broadwayi | reverse complement strand
TCAACATAAATTAATTTCTTTTGTTACTTTCCCTGTCGACATTCGAATTACAAACAAGATTTAATTAAAATTACTTTTATTAATTAAAGAAAACCTTAAGTGGACATCTGCTGTTTTTAGATAAACTTATACAACATTTACTAATTAAACTATTGTCCCTCATTTATTTTAACAGAAATATTTGGAATAACTTTTATTAAATTAAAGAAAATGATTTTACTTTTTAAATTGCAATATTTGAATTTATTTACCAAACAAATATTTACTAAATGAATTTTATTTTAAATCAAAATATATTACGATGGTAATATATTCGCAAACAGATTCAAACAAAATAACTAACAATTTATAATTTTGATATGTTTTAAAATGGATATCATAGTGTGTGCGCAATTACGACTTATATAACTTACTTTTTGATAAATGTAAATTATGTGAACAAATACATAATTCATAATATTTTATTTTATTTGGGAATAAGTTATATATATCATACGAGCATTGTGCTCGTGGTTTAAAATTAGGCGGGATTTTCGGTATATAAGTGTATTGCAGACACACTACGATAGATTGGGGTTCAAACTAAGGTATGAGGGTAGGAAGTAGGGGAGAAAAGGTGAAACGAAGATCTGCAAAGCAGACCTTACTGTTTCAATACATATATAATTTTGTTGAATTAGAACGAAAATATTGTACATCATTTGCCATTTTGATGTCTAAATGTTATAATATCTACTAGATAATTCCCTTTTAATAAATATATAAATTATTTCCTTGCTTTTTATATGCATTTATGTTTGTGTCCTTCATGTAATGCAGAGGTAGCATATTCATCAACCTTTCTATGCATAAATTGGGTTAAAATCTTGATATGCAAAATTTGAAAATTTTTCCAAATTCCAATCAGAATAATTATCCAATAAGAATCAGTAAATGCATATCCTATTTATCGTAGAAGAGCAAAATAAAATGAAAAACTGGACAAATTTAACCACGTAGCCAATAGAAATTTACGGCATTAATTCTGCCTTGAATTTCTACTATGGAGAAGTGTTAAACAAGCTTCTCCCATGTGACCAGCTATGTAAAAACTATTGTACCTTTACCAATATATGTGTACAATATTGCCACTACAAAATAATTAATACCATATTAAAGTCCAAAATCAACTTCATCATAATAGTAATTTCCAATCTGAAATTCTACGAGGTGGAACATCAGATTTAATATTTTGAGGGAATAGTACTGCAACCCTCAAATACCAACTATTATGTTCATTTGGAAATATAAATATCACACATATCAGGCTAATTCTATATGGGAAAATTAATCTGATATTTAAAAAAATATAAATTACATGGGTTTTTGTTTTTAAAAAAAACATACAACAAATTAACAAACAAACAAATTTAAAATAACTGGATTAAGATGTACACTTTTTCTTACCCATATACCTGAGTTCAATTGTTTGTGATTGAGGGGGGGGGGGACAAGTAAAATATAAAATATTAGAAATTAATAGGAAAAAATTTTAATTTATATTTTAATTTTTGCTTGGAGTATAGATACAAGATTTTTCATGCTAGAGGATGGCAGCAATACAGTGGTGTTGAGGTAAGGATTATACTGATGAAAAACAAAAAAAATTGAATATATATCATACTTTTCTTTATTTTTGCCGTATTATCCTATAAATTCAATTTACCCAAATCATGTAATTTTTTGAAAAAAAAACTTTTTTTTTAAAAGATCAATAAATCGTCTCTGAAGAAGACTGCAGGTCAGTCGAAACATAGGTATATGTATATATACAAATAAGGAGTTTTGCTAAAAAGTGTTTGAAGTGATTTGGATAAATTGTATATCTACTGTATTTTCAAAATGTATATAGATACATACACATACCATATTTTATATACTGTAACAATTAAATAAATCAATTGCCATTTGTAACAATATTTATCAATTAATATAAATATGTATTTGTAATTATTAAATTAATATAAAAGATATGTATTTGTAACTATAATTTGTAGCTATTTCAATTCATCATAGCATAGACAAAGAAAATATCAGCATTAAAGATTCTTGGTATTTATTTATATATTGGGGCAGTCATCTGAACAATAAAACATACTGGACATTGTCATCTAATAAAAATAATATTAAACATAGCAACTGAATAAAAGTACCCACTGTGAGATTCCTGGAGTGCCTTATGCTTATCTCCAATACTAGGTTCTTCTAACAAAGAATCCTTCCTATCCTTCTTTCCAAATATATAAGACCATTCATGGTCATATGCACACACGGGTGCTATTCATGACAACTTATAAAAAAATATATTTTATAAAACTAATATTATGAAGTTGGAAAGGGATGATATCACTCTTTATTCAGTTTAGCTAAGTACATGTGTTTTCCCATGAGCGCCACTAGATTGTTTTCAATCTAGATAAGTATCTATTTATAGTGTACTTGAGTTCAAACTCATTCAGTACATATTTATTACACATGACTTGGATGACTATTGAACAAAAATGACATTCTTACATTTTATCTATATTGATAAAATTACAAGATCCCAATATTACCAAAGTTTATACTATAGATCAAAGATTCTTATAGACATTGCTAGCTCATTAGCGTATATTGATGAACAGACATGTATAATCCTATTAATGGCTTCCAAACAAGCATGTGAAGACCATTATTGATATTGATGGCCATTTAACTAAATTATTTATCACAATAAAGGTAATAATGATGATGATGATAATAATATCATAATAATGATAATAATAGTGATGTCATAATAATGATTATAATAGTGATGATGATACCAGCCATGGCTTATCAATAAACTCACAACAATAAATTCATCTTTATAAACTTATAGGCATCTATTAAAATTATCCTATTTCATACTGGGATTTAATAATACTAATGGTGATGATTGATCATCATGAATCTCTTTGCATAATATTCAATTTTCTATAAACCCCTATTTACTAAAACATATTCATTACGCTAAACATTAAATTTAATGATTATAATTTATTAATGATGATTGATGGCGATCATAACTTTTATATAGTATTATTTGAAACATTTTTAACTAATAACATGATATCCATCTTTGATGAGGATGATCTAAATTCATGGACACAACACAATTTTAGCTTTCTATGTTGAACTATAATTATCAAAATTTGGTTATTCTCAAGCATAATCCTTAAATACTTAAATATCAACATTCTAGTTTACCTATTATTTTGCGGACGCTTAATATTTGCAAGTGATTGCTCAATATATACGAATGGTAATACTTAATAACTGCGAGCAATGATGCTGAATTAAAATGATAGAATTAAGACAAAAAAAAAAAACACAATATTCTTAATAATAACTCGGAAACCAATTAAGATATATAATTATATTTTATTAACACTACTACTCTTTCTTTCCTTCTTTAAAGTCAAATCGACAATTAAATAAATGGCTTATTAATATACAAAATTTATATAAGTATAAGCAAATAAACTTAATATATAGGTTTGTCATCTTTCTTGATATCTCAAAATAAGCTGACTTAAATCAATATTAAAAAAAAATACATATTCTATAAATGCTTATTTAAGAATTTTCTTACTTATCATATCATAAAATAAATTTCAGGTGTAACTTGTATATGTTATTTCATTTCCATTCAAATGTAATGCCCTACTTTTTAATTTACCATTTTAAACTAATCATATATAACCTATTCTTTGATGTGTTTGGATAAACAGTTACACATTCACGCATTCGGTAATGTTAACATATATGTTTAAAATGTATACCCAAAAATTACATATATAAAAATATCTCTTTCTCTTTTGCAACCTTATAGCGAAAGAAAATAAAATACATATATTAATTTTTTAATATGCAACAAGATAAAATAAAAATAAAAAAAAACATTATAAATGCATATATCTATAGGTTGCTCATTATCATTAACAACTGAAGAACAATTAAATAAAAAAAAAACATTTCAACATTACAATATATAATAAAAAAAAATAATGAAAAATTTAAGTTTAAAGATTTAAACTATGTTTGTGCTATGTTGTGAGATATTGCAAATAACTATAGATAAACAAGTCTTTAATGTTTCTGTATCAAAAAAAAGAAAATTGCTTTGACCAGTAAATTAAGGTTTACTTTTAATAAGTAAAAGAATAAAATCGGTTAAAGAAAGTTCATATTTACCCGTCTACTTTTTACTTCTTATTAATGTCCTGAATTTGAATTTTAGACTGCTTTTCTTTGCTCACCAACAACAACAACAAAAAAAAAGTTATTGCAGATACTTTTAAGATAATGCTGAATCAATTGACTTTGCTTGTTTCTTCAATTCCATTATTATTCACTGTTGATTGGCTTCCTTCTACCATTTAAAAAAAAGTTATTATAAGTACTTTGAATAAGTAGGTACCGGTGGATTTGCTTGTCTCTCTTCTTTAAAAAAAATAATTGCTGTCGACACTTTAGATGATTGAGGTAAATCAACAAAAATTTGATTTATGGCTTCAAACTTGGTTCTACATGGCTGTTTTAAATTTTCTTTTCCTCCTATTTCCCCTTCTCCATTGGTTCGAAGGCAATGAGCTTTTAATAAGACAGGAACTAGGAACAAAGCATTCCATATAGCTTGTGTGGTTGGCTTCAAAATCTATCATTTTGTTGGTTATTACTGGATACATGACTTCATAGACAGATCAGCGATTTTGACTCATTCTGTATTAACCAGGAAGCAGAAAAAATGGTTTAGCAATGCAGAGGCATATTATTATGCATAACCAAATATGTTAATATCATTTTTATAATTATTACTAACTTATAATAAATTCAATCTTGTTCCATTTCTCTCCTATTCTTTAATATTGCTTGAAAATTGCTTTATATAAACGCACATTTCATTTGCTCTTTTTTTTTTCAACTTTCAAAGAGTGAGAAAAAAAAATTAAAGCGTTCACTCTCTTTTAAAAAAAAAAATCCGAGCTTACATTTCTGCTTAAGAATAATAACAAGGAAGGACCGACTGAGTTGAGTCTCAAAATAATAATAATAATTTAACTGATCATCTCTCTAAAAAAAATTTAAGACTGACTGATCATCTCTCTAAAAAAATTTATAACTGACTCTTAAAAAAATTTATGATTAACTGCCCAAAAAAATTGTTTTAATCGTTTATATCGCGAAAAACATCTGGAAATCTTTATCTTAAAAAAAAAATCAAAGCTTCACAAGTTTGACGGTCACAATCAATGACGACTTATAATTGATCGTTATCTACATCAAAGCACCTCTTTTGTAAAAATAATTTTAAGATACAGATAACAACAAAGCTGGCCATCTATAGCCATCAGAAATAAGTGTAAAAGCATCTTTGTGTTTGTACAGATCTATTCATTGTTTCACACGTGTACAATTTTTATCTCCTAATCTAACAATTTTATTTCACACTTTTCTGATTTACTCTATTTTAACAAAATGAAAGTTAAATAAATTTAACACATATTATTTAATAAAAAAAATATTATATAATAAATCATAAAAAGAACTGCTTATTCATAATAATAAATCTATACATATAAATCTCTGTATATATAAAAGAATAAAAAAATTTTTTTTTTTTTTTTAATAATTGAATACTGTATGTATATGTACATTTTGCCTCACCCCCAAACAAAAAAAAAAAATTTTGAATATAAAAAAAAATTGCTTAGGTCATGAGTGCCATTGGTTTTAGGCTACGTACATTATATGTGCCTTTTACTCCTTCTGACGATTCTAGTACAAATGCATTTTCCCCTTTTCTTTCCTTTAGCATGAATGGCCCTTCATATATATTATAGAACTTTTTGAATGTATGCTTCTGCGGGTCGCTATTTTGCATTTGCTGATGGGAATCATTCCCAGGCCTACCTATGTTTGGTTTACTAGGTTTCATGGGATAGTGTCGGCCTAATTGGTTGTTTATAATCCTAATGGTGGAGATCTTATAACTATATCTCTCCTCCATCCTAGAATAACCTTTCATTTTCCTTTCTGCAACTCCCAGGGCATCCAATAGGTCTGCCACTCTCATTGGGGAGTGCACATCATCCACTATCATATATATATTCCCAGGCATTCCTATGTTTGGTTTGCCAGGTTTTGTGGGAAATTGTCTGCCTAACTGGTTTGTTCCCATTCTCATATTGGAGACTTTATAGCCATAGCTCTCCTCCTCTCTATGATAACTTTCAGCTATCCTTTTGGTAGCTCCCAATGTCTCAAACTTGTCTGCTACATTTACTGGGGCATATACATCAGCAGCTATCTTTAATTCTAAGAAACTAGCTTTACTGACTACATCTTTCCTGAGGTCAATTTGTTCCTGTACAGTGGCTACCTTTATTTCTAGGTTATGTATCTCACTGTATATATCCTCTTTGGGATTACATTGTTCTTGAACAGCAGCTACCTCATCATTTTCATATGGCTTGACTACAGTCACATAACTCTCTGGCACTATTTCTTGTTCTGGACTGGTCATCTTATTATCAGTTTCTTTACCTAAATCAGTTACTTGATCATTCATTTCTGGTGATGGTTGATCCATCTTATTGTCAAGTCCCTGAGACAGTCCTTTGATAGACTCATGCATTGTTTGGAAGTGCTGATCCAACATCTGGTTTATCTCTCGCCTCATTTCCTTCATCTCTTGTTTCATGCCCTCATTCATTTCCTTCAATTGTGCCATTATCATGGGAAACCACTCTGGGTAACCTTCCTTCATTTCTTCCATGACTACTTCTTTGTCTTGTTCCAAATTACTCTTTTTTTTTATACTTATTTATAAACTTATATTACTGATTGCTTTTCGGCTTTATTCTGTTTGATTTATTATATTCTGATTTATTCTGTTCTGATTTATTGTTCTGCTCCCTGATTTCCTATACATCCAGAGTCAAACACCTTTATCTATCCTCATATACCTTAAAATTTTCAACCACTCTTTCTCAGCCATAATTCTCCCCATCAATCTATCTATATCTTTAGTGCCTTTAATTAACTTAACCTCCATCATCACTCTTTTTCCTTTACCTATATATGATTGATAAAGTATGAGGTCATAGTACTATTTAAAACATTTATTTAAGAAAAAGCTATCTCTGTATTGGTGTGTCCTTTTTATGCCATCATTTATCTAGTTTTTCATGCTTTTATAAAACTTAACTCTCTCTATGCCCTTTTTAATACACTAAGCAAAAAAAAAATACTTATATAACATATGTGCTAGATTTATAACAGAGTTCATGTCTCAAGTCATTTATATACTCATCTATCCTTCTAGAGATCTGACAGATATTGACAGCCAAAAGAATGATTAGCAATTCACAATCATGAGATAGACAAAAGAATTCAATCACTGCACTTAAAGCACACAATGCTCCATGAACACTCAGATGATCACCCCAATTCAATCACTCTAAGCTACTACAACCCATAATAGTTTATTGCAAACATTGTTGCATTGCCCTGCTTACTTCCAAGTCTTAGGGGCTTTAATTCGTCAAATACTGCCTTGCTTATTTTTAAAGTCTTAGAGGCAACAATTATATATCAGTAAAACAAAATACTGCCTTGCTCTCTCTGGAGTCTTAGAGGCGAAATATTATGTATCAGAAAAATTATGCCTTGCTCTCTCTGGAGTCTTAGAGGCGAAATCATGGCAGGCCTACTGTTAACTGCTTCATGATAAAACAACTGATATTATAATCTGGGTTGGAGCAGTGAATGAGATAAATCAATCACCAGTGGCATGAATACATCACATTCTCAAGGCAATGACAAAAATTCTCCATCCATCATCACAACCGTAACACAACCAACCAAACTCCAACAATCAAATATCCAATCCAACCTCCAAAATCATAAATTTTCTATAACACAAACTTTTCAAATATGAACAAAATTATTATTCCACACTTCAAGGCTATTAATATTTCTATGCTTATTTAATTGATAAGCAAAATATATAAAAAAAAAACAGTGTTATTAACTTTAACACATTATAAGTTGTGATATCATTATATTTTAAAAATTGAAACTAAGCTCTATAATGACTGTATTCATTTATCATCATCAAAAATGCAATAACAGTAATCATCATCATCTAAACATCAGGCCAAAATATTTGTATACACTAATAATAAAAAAAATTGCACAGAAAAAAAAATATTCTTTTTTTTTTTTTTTAAACTATACATCTGTCATCACTATATACTACCCATCTCTCATGTATGTGGGGTATTTCAAGCCATTATTTGGCTTATTTCGAGCCCTAGTTGGTGCGCCATTTGTAACAATTTAAATAAATCAATTGCCATTTGTAACAATATTTATCAATTAATATAAATATGTATTTGTAATTATTAAATTAATATAAAAGATATGTATTTGTAATTATAATTTGTAGCTATTTCAATTCATCATAGCATAGACAAAGAAAATATCAGCATTAAAGATTCTTGGTATTTATTTATATATTGGGGCAGTCATTTGAACAATAAAACATACTGGACATTGTCATCTAATAAAAATAATATTAAACATAGCAACTGAATAAAAGTACCCACTGTGAGATTCCTGGAGTGCCTTATGCTTATCTCCAATACTAGGTTCTTCTAACAAAGAATCCTTCCTATCCTTCTTTCCAAATATATAAGACCATTCATGGTCATATGCACACACTGGTGCTATTCATGACAACTTATAAAAAAATATATTTTATAAAACTAATATTATGAAGTTGGAAAGGGATGATATCACTCTTTATTCAGTTTAGCTAAGTACATGTGTTTTCCCATGAGCGCCACTAGATTGTTTTCAATCTAGATAAGTATCTATTTATAGTGTACTTGAGTTCAAACTCATTCAGTACATATTTATTACACATGACTTGGATGACTATTGAACAAAATGACATTCTTACATTTTATCTATATTGATAAAATTACAAGATCCCAATATTACCAAAGTTTATACTATAGATCAAAGATTCTTATAGACATTGCTAGCTCATTAGCGTATATTGATGAACAGACATGTATAATCCTATTAATGGCTTCCAAACAAGCATGTGAAGACCATTATTGATATTGATGGCCATTTAACTAAATTATTTATCACAATAAAGGTAATAATGATGATGATGATAATAATATCATAATAATGATAATAATAGTGATGTCATAATAATGATTATAATAGTGATGATGATACCAGCCATGGCTTATCAATAAACTCACAACAATAAATTCATCTTTATAAACTTATAGGCATCTATTAAAATTATCCTATTTCATACTGGGATTTAATAATACTAATGGTGATGATTGATCATCATGAATCTCTTTGCATAATATTCAATTTTCTATAAACCCCTATTTACTAAAACATATTCATTACGCTAAACATTAAATTTAATGATTATAATTTATTAATGATGATTGATGGCGATCATAACTTTTATATAGTATTATTTGAAACATTTTTAACTAATAACATGATATCCATCTTTGATGAGGATGATCTAAATTCATGGACACAACACAATTTTAGCTTTCTATGTTGAACTATAATTATCAAAATTTGGTTATTCTCAAGCATAATCCTTAAATACTTAAATATCAACATTCTAGTTTACCTATTATTTTGCGGACGCTTAATATTTGCAAGTGATTGCTCAATATATACGAATGGTAATACTTAATAACTGCGAGCAATGATGCTGAATTAAAATGATAGAATTAAGACAAAAAAAAAAAAAAACACAATATTCTTAATAATAACTCGGAAACCAATTAAGATATATAATTATATTTTATTAACACTACTACTCTTTCTTTCCTTCTTTAAAGTCAAATCGACAATTAAATAAATGGCTTATTAATATACAAAATTTATATAAGTATAAGCAAATAAACTTAATATATAGGTTTGTCACTTTTCTTGATATCTCAAAATAAGCTGACTTAAATCAATATTAAAAAAAAAATACATATTCTATAAATGCTTATTTAAGACTTTTCTTACTTATCATATCATAAAATAAATTTCAGGTGTAACTTGTATATGTTATTTCATTTCCATTCAAATGTAATGCCCTACTTTTTAATTTACCATTTTAAACTAATCATATATAACCTATTCTTTGATGTGTTTGGATAAACAGTTACACATTCACGCATTCGGTAATGTTAACATATATGTTTAAAATGTATACCCAAAAATTAAATATATAAAAATATCTCTTTTCTTTTGCAACCTTATAGCGAAAGAAAATAAAATACATATATTAATTTTTAATATGCAACAAGATAAAATAAAAATAAAAAACATTATAAATGCATATATCTATAGGTTGCTCATTATCATTAACAACTGAAGAACAATTAAAAAAAAAAACATTTCAACATTACAATATATAATAAAAAAAATAATGAAAAATTTAAGTTTAAAGATTTAAACTATGTTTGTGCTATGTTGTGAGATATTGCAAATAACTATAGATAAACAAGTCTTTAATGTTTCTGTATCAAAAAAAGAAAATTGCTTTGACCAGTAAATTAAGGTTTACTTTTAATAAGTAAAAGAATAAAATCGGTTAAAGAAAGTTCATATTTACCCGTCTACTTTTTACTTCTTATTAATGTCCTGAATTTGAATTTTAGACTGCTTTTCTTTGCTCACCAACAACAACAAAAAAAAAAAAAGAAAGTTATTGCAGATACTTTTAAGATAATGCTGAATCAATTGACTTTCTTGTTTCTTCAATTCCATTATTATTCACTGTTGATTGGCTTCCTTCTACCATTTAAAAAAAAAGTTATTATAAGTACTTTGAATAAGTAGGTACCGGTGGATTTGCTTGTCTCTCTTCTTTAAAAAAAATAATTGCTGTCGACACTTTAGATGATTGAGGTAAATCAACAAAAATTTGATTTATGGCTTCAAACTTGGTTCTACATGGCTGTTATAAATTTTCTTTTCCTCCTATTTCCTCTTCTCCATTGGTTCGAAGGCAATGAGCTTTTAATAAGACAGGAACTAGGAACAAAGCATTCCATATAGCTTGTGTGGTTGGCTTCAAAATCTATCATTTTGTTGGTTATTACTGGATACATGACTTCATAGACAGATCAGCGATTTTGACTCATTCTGTATTAATCAGGAAGCAGAAAAAATGGTTTAGCAATGCAGAGGCATATTATTATGCATAACCAAATATGTTAATATCATTTTTATAATTATTACTAACTTATAATAAATTCAATCTTGTTCCATTTCTCTCCTATTCTTTAATATTGCTTGAAAATTGCTTTATATAAACGCACATTTCATTTGCTCTTTTTTTTTTCAACTTTCAAAGAGTGAGAAAAAAAAATTAAAGCGTTCACTCTCTTTTAAAAAAAAATCTGAGCTTACATTTCTGCTTAAGAATAATAACAAGGAAGGACCGACTGAGTTGAGTCTCAAAATAATAATAATAATTTAACTGATCATCTCTCTCTAAAAAATTTATGACTGACTGATCATCTCTTTAAAAAATTTCAGACTGACTCTCAAAAAAATTTATGATTAACTGCCCAAAAAAATTGTTTTAATCGTTTATATCGCGAAAAACATCTGGAAATCTTTATCTTAAAAAAAAATCAAAGCTTCACAAGTTTGACGGTCACAATCAATGACGACTTATAATTGATCGTTATCTACATCAAAGCACCTCTTTTGTAAAAATAATTTTAAGATACAGATAACAACAAAGCTGGCCATCTATAGCCATCAGAAATAAGTGTAAAAGCATCTTTGTGTTTGTACAGATCTATTCATTGTTTCACACGTGTACAATTTTTATCTCCTAATCTAACAATTTTATTTCACACTTTTCTGATTTACTCTATTTTAACAAAATGAAAGTTAAATAAATTTAACACATATTATTTAATAAAAAAATATTATATAATAAATCACAAAAAGAACTGCTTATTCATAATAATAAATCTATACATATAAATCTCTGTATGTATAAAAGAATAAAAAAAATTTTTTTTTTTTTTAAATAATTGAATACTGTATGTATATGTACAATACATATATCTTAAATATATTAAATAACCTCAATACTATCACATATTCTTTTAAATCCGTATAAATAAAGATACAATAAAAGACAAATAACCCCCAAGATGCATTTCATGCTGAGTCAGGCCTCATCAGTTGATCCAGGTCATATATTAGAAATATATGAGATAGTGATCTTGACCAACTGACAAGTGCTGGTTCATCATGAAATGCATTTTGGGAGTCATTTTCTTTTATTGTATCTTTATTTATATGAATATAAAAGAATATGTGGTTATTTAATATGTTTATAAAGATATTACATGTGGGAAAGAGAAATGTGGATAACTCCATGCGTGTGTTTAATTTAAAAGATTCAGATACATTAATCTTTAATTGAGTTTTTAAATTTATATCTGTGCTAGAGACAATCTCTAGTTTAGTAAATGATTAGAATCATTACTATATTTATCTAAAGTGGATGGTGTCAAAGATGTGGGTTGAGTTAGTTTGACACTTGTAATTCAAAATATTATCTTAAATATCATTATCATCAACCATTATCAATCCACTGCAGGATTAAGGTCCCTCCAAGTTCAATCCATCTTCTCTGATCTTTAGCTTCTCTTCTCCACATTAACCATGCACACTTTCTTATTTCATCCATTCATCTCACATGTGGTCTCTTTCTGGGTCTTTTACAATCTCTTGGAATCCAGTTTAAGATTTCAATTGTCCATCTATTATCATCTCTTCTAGCAATATGTCCAGCCCAACTCCACTTCAGTCTTTTAATTTTTTCAATGAGGTCAGTAACACCTGTTTGTTCTTACCCATATATTGTTTTTGATCTCTTCTTGTTACTCGCAACATGCATCCCTCCATACTTCTTTGAGTGGTCTGAAGTCTCTGTATTGCTCTTCTATTAATTGTCCAAGTCTCCGATCCATAAGTAAGAACTGATAAAACACATGTATTAAAAACCTTCCTTTTCAAACACATAGGCATATTTCCTTTTAGTATCAAGTTATTTCTACCAAAAGCACTCCAACCAAATTTAATTCTATGATTAATTTCATCCATTATGTTTCCATCTGTATTAATAATCTGACCAATGTATTTGTAATTGTTAACTTCTTCTAATTCATCATAATCAATCTTTATTTTCATATTTTGAGAAAATCCATTAAACATTACTTTAATCTTTTTAACATTTATCTTTAGTCTTACTTTCATCTGATAACTCCTACAGCTCTAAAGCATTATTTGCAAAAACTACATCATCTGCAAAATATAAATGACTTAAATAATCTCCATTTATTTTCACTCCTTTAGCTTCCCATTTTAATCCACAAAATACTTCTTGCAGCACTGCTGTAAAAAGTTTTGGAGATATGGAGTCACCCTGTCTTACACCCTTCTCAATGTTGACTTTCCCAGTATCCTTATGTAACCTAATTGTTGCTGTTGCATTTTTATAAATATGCTTTAAAATATTCTTAAATATATATTTCTATAATTTGCTATTATCTCGTATATCAATTATTATTATTAATTATTATACATAAAAAATTATAACTTTCACAAATTTCTTAAATCAAATTATTATTTTTTTCAGGGGAGGGGGGAAGAAAACTACTACAAGAGATGCACTCAAGGATAAAATTTTTAAAAATTAATCAAAAAATAAATTTAAAAAAAAACTTTTTTCAGGTGATAATTATAAAATCAAAACCTAATTTCTGTTGTAACACAAAGAGAACTTTTAATTAATCTGTTCCAGCTTTCTTTATTATCATAGTAAATAAAATCACTTTATACATCATGAGACTTAACTTGATAAGCTTGTATTACAAAATAAAATAATGAGTGTGCTAATAACTCTAAACAAACTTTATGATCAAGCTTTATTATCATATATTAACATATTTTCATAGCAAAAAACATTCGTCATATATACCTATATAAATTAAAATAAGCAGGTAACAAACGATTAAAAAATGATTAATACAAGTTGAAACATACAATTTAGTAACAGTATTTGTCTGACCTATAATAAGCTAAATTTAGAACTTTGGCTTAACATGATTTCAATCAATATTATTACAAGATGGTGGAACTTGAGTTTTAATTGGCTGTTGCCTAGTTACATCATAGCTGAAATTTTATCTAGATTATTCACAGGAAAATCCCATTATATTTCAATGTTTACTTATATATGTGTGTATTTGTATAATAAACAAACATATTACAGTAAGTTTTGAATTTTAAATAACATTAAATAAAGAAATAATTTACAGAACCTCTTTCACTTATAAATTTAGTGATTGAATGTGCATCTGCAAATTATTAATTTAATGTTGTTTACATTTAAAAACTTTCAATTTGTTTATTTATTTTATATAGTGGTTGTAGTTTATATTATTTATATATATCTTTTTAGTTATTATATGATTTACTTTGTTTATATTATAATAAATCTATGAAAATATTTAATCATATATATATATTGGAAATCACATATTTTGTTTATCCACTAAAGTTTTTATACAATAACTATAATCCAATGAAATTTGATAAAAAAGTTATTTAAATAGAGATTTTTTTTTTTTAAAAAAAAAAAACATTTACAATATCTTACAAATGTACAACATATTATTTTTAAGAATCAGGATTTCCCTCTTGTATATATGTATTATTTTCAAAAATCACTGAAATTTATGTTACCCTTATTATAGAGAACTTATAAGTCGGACTAATCAGATTTACTTCAGTAGATCATATCCATGTTTTATGAGTTATAAAAAGAATGAATATTCAAGTTATTTTCTGTTACTTATTCTAATGTAACTAGTTTTCCAGTGTTATCAACGTTGGTGAAGTAATGGTTTAATCCATTTAATGTTAGTTGTAACTGGGCATGCATCACCTGATTAAGCTCGATTCATAGCACTCGTAGGCATCTGGGAATGATGTAATGTTTATATGTAAATGCTAATTTATTAAAATTAATGATTTACATATTCCATTTTTCTGAGAATTGTATACGATTCACTTTTTTATTAACGGTGTGGTTATTTTTAGTGATAAACCAATCTTCTTTCACTGTGCATTTCATGTCATCGGCGAGCCATTATGATTTGGATTTGGCAACTATAAAAAGGTATTTAACTTTATGAGTATTTTGTAGATATTAAAACTTTGAAACATAAAGAGGTAGATTGAGGATATTTTCAAATTCCAAAGAATATTCATCAAAATGCTATAGCAGTGATTAGACTATATAGTAACACAAAGGAGATTAATAGTGACAAGAGAGTGTAAAAGGGTATTTCCATATTTCCAAAATTTTGACAGTCACTAGATTTATACAGAATATTTACATAGATTGCAACAAGAAGTGAAAGAAATAAAAATAAATGAGATTACTAAAATTATTTAGATTTTGTGGAATATTTGATCAGCTTTGCGAATAATTGTCAAAACTTTAGGACATTCTCCAAGAATCAAAAACAAAACAAAAAAAAAAAAAAGATAAAGATAAATGGTAAAAAATATAAAATTTTATATTCAATGACTCTGAAAAAAGGTAAAAAAATACTATATATATTGTAACCTTTCCCCC
>JAQFVV010003006.1:0-15803 GCA_028023455.1 Epiperipatus broadwayi | reverse complement strand
TACACATACATGCCATAAGTGCTCATATATATATTAAGATAGCCAATCCTCATACTTTAATGGACAGGCTTCAATCTACTCCACACTTCAACTCTTCAACCGGCCATCCAATTGAAAATCTGATAATGGAATACTCAAAGGCCACCCTAATTAGTGTATATAAAGAAAATAAAAATTGGACATGTTCTTTTCATTATTATTAGAAGTTTGATTTGTTTAATTGTGAAATCTTATTTCAAAAGCTAACGTACTTCCAAATTAATCACCATTAGAGTTTGACATATAAATGATTTTCTTCATTTATCTATTATTTAATTTAAAAGCCGTCTTTTATGCAATTATAAATTGGATGTAGAGAGTCTATGGGGCATTTGAATAAGACAATCTTTTTATACCTTCTATCAGTTACAATCCAATGTACCCACATCTGTGGGGCATAACAAAGCCTCTCTTATTAGCATCATGCATACTGTTACAATTTGGATACTGCAATTCATGGGCCATTAACAAACCAAAACTTCTCTCTCTTATTTCTACTTCTTGTACCATTATAATTTGTTGCCTTCCAATCACAGGACCACAAAATTTTAAAAATGTCAGTATTACTATGAATATAATCATTTATTTTTCATGACCCAATGGGTGACTTATGTAGTTTTATGTCAATTCATGATTAAGTAATGATTTTCTTTTGAATCATATTGTCACTATTAATATTTTGGAAATGTTTTGAAATAATGTTAAGGATATGATATTCTTGAAGTTAAGAACTTAATCTTCTGAACAAATAAAAAAAAATTAAGGATAGAGTTGTTTGTTTATTTTTTATTACTGAAATATGTTTTGTGTGATGATTTTTTTTTTCGATATTGGCAAGAAGTAACAAACATCAGTAGTATGTGTAAGTAGATTTGGGAAAATATAAGTTAAGATCTTATATATATATATATTTGCAAGGAAATCAAGTCATATATCATGTGACTTAATTTTATAAGTTTGTATTACAAATATTATATAGCACTATAAATTCATCAATACTCCTTCAACACTTTAAGCAAATAACTTTATTTATATATTTTACAGTTTCGACTGTACTAGCAGTCTTCATCAGAACTACAACATAAAAAATTAGACAAATATTATATCAATACAACCAAAATTATTATTCTTCATATTTCCATATAAAAGTAAAATAAAACAAAATAATATAAAGCAAAAACAACTCAATCCAAACCCTTTCAACCAAAATCCCCCCAAATCTTTCAAAAACCCAACACATAAAAATTAAACTACAAAAAATATAATATTAAAATATATATATAATAATAATAACAAACTAATAATAAAAAAATAACAATAAAAATAAAAATAACAATAAAAATAAAAAATAACATACACAGAAGATGGAGACTGTTAATTAGATTAACTAATGTTAAGAATAATATAAGGTTCATGAAAAGGTGCCTACATAGAAATGTTATACCAAATTTTGTGAAAATGAAAAAGTTAAGAAGGATGATGAAAAATAAAAGAGATTTGATAAGGAATATGGAGAATAGAGTATTAAGAGAATATATAAGGAATGGATATAGAAATAAAAACAGGATTTATGAGGATATTAAGGATTTGGAAAAGAAACTGGTGACTAGAATTAATAGGAAAGAAGAACAATTATTTGAAAACTTGTTTGAAGTGAAAAGAGGTATTATAAATGATAAGATGAATGAAAGACATAAGAAGAAGATGGATAAGTTGATGAGAGGAGAATGAAAAGAAATAGAAGGAGAAGAAAGAAAGGAAGAAAGTAATGTATGTAACTTGACATTAATAAAAATAAAAGAACATTTAAGGATAATAAGCAAAGGATTGAAGTATGTTCCATATGAGAGTAGTAGCAGAGAAGATACTATGGAATTAA
Organism: Epiperipatus broadwayi; assembly: GCA_028023455.1. Taxonomy (NCBI): domain Eukaryota; kingdom Metazoa; phylum Onychophora; class Udeonychophora; order Euonychophora; family Peripatidae; genus Epiperipatus; species Epiperipatus broadwayi. The sequence goes on along the minus strand of JAQFVV010003006.1, from coordinate 13,885 downwards.
AAATAGGGGTAGAAAAAATGGTGCAGAGAGTGTTGGAGGATAAATATGGGATATATTACTATGATAATAGAGATGTATATAATGTTATGAATGGAAATGATAGGAAATGGATGAATGAGTTAAAAGAAAATGTTGGTAATATGGTATATAAAATGAAGTATGTAAGAAAAAATGGAAAACAGATGGAAGGAAGGATAAGGGTAGATGAAGTTAGAAAACTGAAAAGGGAATATGAAAGAGAAATAATTTTTATGAAGTCAGATAAAGGTGGGAAATTAGTAGTAATGTATAGAGAAGAATATATTAAAAAAATGGAAGAGTTGTTGAAGGAAGAATTTTTTGTTAAAATAGGAAGAAATGATACGAAGATGAAGAGTGGTAAGATATATGGAATGGTTAAAGGATTATGTAATAAAGGAATGATAAGTAGGGGAGTAATGGAAAATATAGTAAGTAAGGATTGTGAGGTGGCAAAAATTTATGGAGCGCCAAAAATATATAAAGAAGGGGTGCCATTGAGACCAGTGATTAATGGTATAGGATCGTATTATGATAGGGTATCGAAATGGCTGGGAAAGATGTTTAGGAAGTATGTGAATAGGGAGAGTGTGGCTTTCATAAAGAATAATAGGCAGTTGGTGGAGGAAATTAGGGAACAGGTGGAAAAATATGAGAAGTATAGGTTGATCATGGTGAAAATGGATATGGTGTCTATGTATACAAATATAGATGTGAAGAAGGCAATAGGGTTGGCAGTGGACAAGTATAGGAGGGATAGAGAGAAAGAGGTAGAAATGCCAATAGAAGTGTTGGAGAATTTAATGAGTTTGTGTTGTAGGGATATTACTTTTCAGTTTAATGGGAGCTATTATAAACAGAAAGAAGGGTTATTGATAGGAGGGGCATTAAGTGGAGTGTTAAGTGATATTTATATGCAAGAGATGGAAGAAGCTATGTTGAAGGAGGAAAATGCACCAATTTTAATTAAGAGATATGTAGATGATTTCTTATTGATATTTAATAAGACTGAAAGACAAATAAAAAAGTATTATGATAAGGTTAATAAGTTGGATAAGAAGTTAAAGTTTACAATGGAATGGGAAAAGGATGGTGAATTGGTGTATTTGGATGTAATGATGAAAAAACAGTATAGTGAAGGGAAATGTAGAGTGAAGACAGGGGTGTTTAGAAAGATGGAGAAGGGTACTATAGTGAATTGGGAGTCTGATGTAGATCAGCAATTTAAAATTAATGCTATAACATCAACAGTGTTTAGAGCACATAATTATTGTGAAGATAGAGAGGATTATGAAAAGGAAATAAATATGATATTTAAGGAGTTTAGGGATAGTGATTATCCAGAAAAGATAAAGAGGAGTATTGAAAGTGTAGAAAGGAAATGTAGAAAGGAAGGAGAGAATGAGAGAAGAGTAATTGAAAGGGGTAGGAAAAACAAATATATAGGAATAAGGGTACATGATTATAGAATAGTTAGGGAGATTAATGGTATAATTGAAAAGCTTAATGTAAAATATAGAAATGATGTGGGATACAGAATAGCAAATAAGAAGAGAAAAAATTTGATGAAGGTTTTGGATAATAAATATATAGATGAAGAAAGGAATTATGTTAATGGGGTTTATATGATAGAGTGTAAGAAGTGTAGGGATAAGGGGGTTAGAAATAACTATGAGGGTGAGACAAAGAACTCTATATATACACAAGGTTAAGGCAGCATAGGTATGAAAAAAGTTCACCAGTATTTGTGCATATGATGGAGACAGGGCATGATTTGGAGAAGGAAAGTATAAAAATGATTAGTTTTGCAAATAGTAGAAGGGGCAGGAAGATAAGAGAGTCATTGTTAATTGAGAGGATAAGGCCTAGTATTAATAGAGAAAAAGGGATAAGGACTTTGGTAGTGTGAAATTAAATAGTAAGAAAGTTTAGAATAAGTGAAGGGAAATATAAAGGTTGATAGGGTAAAGAATTAAAGTTTGGGGTAATTAAATAATAGAAGTGGTTAATAGAGGGAGCTAGGTGATGGGGAAAGAGAAGGAAGTTGAGAAGTGGTTAATAAAGAATTAAAAGTTAAAGTAATTTAGTAGTAGAAGTGGTTAATAGGGGGAGTTAGTTGATGGGAAAAGAGAGGAAGTTGGGAAGTGGTTAATAAAAAAAGATGGTGGAAAGGTGAAGGTAGAAGGAATGTTAAGGTAACATAGTTAAGTTTGTATTGATATTAAATATTGTAAGATGGTAGTTAAATAGGAAAAAATGGTAGGGAGTATTAGGATATATATGAGGAAGGGAGTTAAGGGGAAGGTATGAAGGTATAGAATGAAGTAAGTAGTGTGGAAATGGGAGTGTATAAAAAAAAGGGGGGGGAATTATTTTAGTATATTGGTTTTTGTTTTTTAATATTTTGTTTTTTGATTTTATTAGAATATTGGTATATGATTTTTAATATTTTGTTTATTGATTTTTAATATTTTGTTTTTTGTTTTTTGATTTTTAATTTTTTGATTTTTAATATTTTGATTTTTAATTTTTTATTTTTTAATTTTTAATTTTTATTTTTATTTTTAAGTTTATTTTTTAATTTTAATTTTTGTTTTTTGGGTATTTGGGTTTTTGGTCTTATATATGTAATTAGTTATGATAAAAATGATAATTTTTGATATTAAATTTTAGATTATTGGTTTAATGGGTTTTAAGGGTTTTGTTTTTAATGGTTTGATGATAAAATTTGAATTGTTTTAATACATTTATTTGTTTGTCATTTTGAAGAATAATTTAAAAATGATTTTAAAATGTTTTTGTTATTTTTTTTTTTTATTGTTATTTTTTATTTTTATTGTTATTTTTTATTATTAGTTTGTTGTTATTATTATTATTATATATATATTTTAATATTATATTTTTTGTAGTTTAATTTTTATGTGTTGGGTTTTTGAAAGATTTGGGAGGATTTTGGTTGAAAGGGTTTGGATTGAGTTGTTTTTGCTTTATATTATTTTGTTTTATTTTACTTTTATATGGAAATATGAAGAATAATAATTTTGGCTGTATTGATATAATATTTGTCTAATTTTTTATGTTGTAGTTCTGATGAAGACTGCTAGTACAGTTGAAACTGTAAAATATATAAATAAAGTTATTTGCTTAAAGTGTTGAAGGAGTATTGATGAATTTATAGTGCAATATAAAAAGAAGCAAAATATAGAGGGAGAAAGAAGAAATGGACAATAATTATATGTGAAATATTATATAATGAGTGAGCCAATAGTTCTTAACATTCTTTTCAGAATATCCCTATCCTCATAACAGTTTCGAGCTCTGGCTGTCATCAGTGAAGCACTAGGATAGTCCAGCATTAGATTTAAAATGCCAGGTCAAGCCCACCATTTTACCTGATGTTTAACTATTAAGTAGAAAATCTAAAATTTTCAGACATCCATATGTCTTTAAATCCAACTATATAATTTAAGTAGCCATATGGGACTCAACAAAGTTCAGATACAGAATGTATTAATAGCTTTAGCAATATAAAATTGCCAAAGCCTTAAAAGCAAAAACACTTAAGAGCACCTCACTGATGCCAGCCAGAGGTAGAAACTGATCTGAAGATAGGGATATTCTGAAAAACTTGTTAAGAACTATTGGCATGCTCATTATATAACATTTGTAATACAAGCTTATAAAATTAAATCACATGATATATGACTTGATTTCCTTGCAATTATTGTTTTTGTTTTTAAGGCTTTGGCAATTTAAATTGCTAAAGCTATTAATATATGGTGTATTTGAACTTAGTTCAGTCAAAATATGGCTATTTAAGTTATATATCTGGATTTTAAAACATACAGATGTCTGAAATTTTCAGATTTTCTATTTAATAGTTAAACATTAAATAAAGTGCTGGGCTTGATCTGGTATTTTAAATCTAATTCTGGAATATATAGCACCTCACTGATGACAGCCAGAGCTAGAAATCAGTCTGAGAATAGGGATATTCTGAAAAGCTTGTTAAGAGCTATTGACACACTACTATATATATTTAATTATTTGAACTCACAGTATATTAATCTTAGTAGTAAGTATTATAGTGAATACTATTGAAAAAATGTTGGGAGGGCCTAATATTATTTTGTGAATACTATGAATGTGCTTAAGGAATTAAATGCAAACTATGATAAGATTTAGGCAAAAATAGATTCTAATTCTACCAAGATGGATGCAAAGTTTGATGGGTGTTCAAAAAATTTTGAAGCTCTTGAAGCTAGGTTAGATATTAGCTTGAAGAATCTGAAAGCAGAAATAGATACTAAATGTAAAGTATTAGTGGCCAAATTTAGCAAAGAACTGAAAGGTTTAGAGCTGAAGATAATGCATTCAGAGTGGAATATAATCAAACAGTGATAAATGATTTAGATAAAAATAAAAAGGGATTATGTGTCACAATCTCAACAATAGTGAATAATAGTTTTGAATTTGAGGAGTCCCAAGATGACAGGGATAGTGGTAATTATTTTCTATAGAGGTAAGAATTTTAGAGATTCACTGGTTTTATTACCATAACATGCATAGTTATGAATGTAGAAATTTTGGTAACAGTGAGAGGTTTGAAATAATTGAATATACAATATTACTATCTGAAATTAAGTTTCATGAGAAATATTTAGACAGTGTGTGTTTTGATTAGTCAAATATGAGAGATCTTTATAAAAATATATATAATTAAGAAAAATTATCAGAGAGGCAAAATATTATAAATAGGTTTACCTCTTGTCATTCTCTAGCTAATGATGGCAGATCAAATACAAAATGTTTAATTTATGATAGTATGAATTTTAAAAATATGATGTATTTTCTGAGTATTATAAAATATGTATATTATGAGTCTTTAATTCATAAGAACATGGCAAACATAGTTTTATCTGGTATGAGGAAGCTATATTTTTAACCGAGTTAGAGAATAAATCTCCTGGTAGAAAGTCATACTAATGGTACAATAGCATTAACTTATTTTATAAATATCCTACCAAGAGGAAAATGAAGGAGAATATAATGATGGGGTATGAAAGAAATGAATAATTAGAAGCAGTTATTCATAATAAGAATTTTATTTATTATAAAAAATCCATATTTTTAAATAGATTAAAAAGTAACTGGATTATTCAAAAGTTATTTAAAAGGTGTAAGATTTTTTATTTATTTTTTAAGTATTCAGTCAGGGTCAAATTTGAAATTATAATCCTCACATTAATAATCTTTATTCTTTTTGAAGAAATTATTTATATCTTTTAAGTCCTTAATTATTACGAAGGAATGTTATAACTCTATAAGTCCCTTGTCTATTGAGTTATTATAGTTAAAACAATTTATTATTTTTGCACATTTGGTAAACTAAAATGTACATATTTTCAAATTAATATAATAGATTATTGATTCTAAACTTAAGAGACAAATTAAGGTTAGTTAATAAGTTAATTCATGAATTAAGGTTAAATTGAATCCCATGTTAATCACCTGCAGGAATATTAGTACAAAAAAAAATTCTTCAACATCTATGAGGGACATCACAGGATAGAAGAAAAGGTTGGAGATAATGCTTATATGATTAATGCACAGGATGGGCTGAAAGGGACATACAATGCCCAAAGGCTTAGACCAATGCATCAGGAATGATTAGCATTGCTTTAACTTGAACTTATATATTATTGCAGTATTTTTTTAAATAATTAAAAGATAATAATTTAAGTTTATTGATAATGTGTGTGTGATATTGTTAAAAATTATCCATGACAAGTTAGACATGAAATGGGAAATGCAGGAATGTTTCACTTAAAGAATGTATGTGTTTATTTCCTTGAATATAATAAAGTTAAGAGTTATGTTGCAGCACCTAATTGTTAGAGAGGATATTTTTTTATTAGGAGGAAGAAATTGTAAGGATTGGATGGCTTAATCTTCATAGTTGATTATGTGTGTATATATATATATAAATAAAAATAAAAGATAGTGGAATTTTTTTTTGCAATATTCGTAAGGTTCTGAATTATTTATTATTAAAGGATAATAAACATCTTTTAATCAGTTGGAGGATATGTATTCATTTATATAGTTAAATATTTAATAGGCCTTGCAATATCTTTTAATATATAGCTGTAGAAAACATTTCAATGTTTAATTTTTGATCGTCTTTTTATTTTTATTTTTCTTGTTTCTTTGACATTTCCAAGGTTAATATTTTTTTATGGTTGTTAAGAGAGTACTGGTAATAATGAATAAAAAGTAGATAAAGGGATTATATATCAATTATGATAGGTGTATTGTTATTAACACGAAAAGTTAAAAATATGTATAAATTTATTTATCTGTAAAAAAAAAAAATTGTCATTTACATATATATAATATATATTTTGTATTTTACATTGTTTATATATATTGAATTATCTGTATTATTACTATTATTTGATATTAATGTTAACAATACAATGTAAAAATGTTCAAAGAGAAAGTTAAAAGGTTTATTATCAACGCATGCATGAATTTAATGATTAACAATAAAAATTGAACTAAATATTTTTCAAGAGACTATACATCTAAAATACTACAGAGATCAAACATGTAATAAAAGGAAAGGGCATGTGAAATCATGTTTAACTATTATTAGTTTTTTACCATATGGAAAGCAACATTTTATTCTTGCTAATTTTGCCTTATACACCTAAAAATAAAAGAATTTCTATTTGAACTGAACACGGATAGAAAAATGGATGAGTAGATAAGCCTGCTATCTGAGGTCTTAATGCCTATTTGCTTATATCTACTAGTTTTCACTGAATGAAAGACTATTAACAAGCATGCATCTGTAAAAAAAACTTGTGTTAAGCAACTAGCTATCTTTGACTAGAGAAAAGAAATGTACTATGATGGAAGAAGCATTCCAATAATGCTGATTAATCTTATCAATCCATCACAGCATGATTTGCAGAAATAATATTACAAAATCAACTCCAACTCTTCAAAAATTCATGCATTCATCAGCAGAGGACTTTATGAACCATATTAACAGAGTCAAGCCAATTTCAAAGCAGAGACTCTGCAAATAATTGTTTATCATATTAATAAAATAAGAATATTTTAAGAGAAGGTGAATTGTGTATAATTAATCTTTAAAATTGACATGTATAAACATTCGTTATTTTTTTGGTCATATATATTTTTTTATTCTTTAGTATTTTGAGAAAAGATTGAAGCTCATTAATAGCAATTGTTATTATTATTTTTATAATTTTTAATGCATACAGATATAATTTATATGTAGCATATATGTATAATATAAATGTGTTAGGTGAACCTTTTAACATGAGGACTACTGTTAAACATTAAACATTTTTGATATCATTATTATTAGTGAAGTATATATTTTTACACACATGCTTATTATCTGAGAAAGAAGAAGCTCTGAGGAAAGTACTTGTTATTGTACTGAAATGTCAACAATTAGCTATTGTATTTTTACTACATTGAAGATCCCGGAAATAATATTATGAATTTATCATTTATCTGTGAGAATATTAGAATTAACATATATATATATATTATAAAATATATATTCTCCAGAATATGTATATACTTATCAAGTATTTTGGTAATAAATCTTTGATACAAAACAATATTTGTTACTTTGCTGAGCCTGGCTTTTGATACAGTGTATCTTTGACATAGCCAACTGCTAGTTAAATTTACACAGGCAAATATGATAATCTATCATAATCAGTGACTAGTTTGATGTATGTTTATACACATGTAGATGTGCTAATGTATTTTCTACTGTTCACTATAGTTGTGCTTTGGCAAAATATCAAAAGTCTGGTTCAACAAAGTAACAAATATTGTTGTGTACCAAAGATTTATTATCGTAATAGTTAACGTCTACATACTCTGGTAGAATATATTTTATTTTATATATATAACAGTGAAAACTCATTGTATTATTTCCATTACTTTTATTACTCTGCACATTTCATCTGCTCTCTTTAATCCTGAAACTAGTTCTCTTTGAAAATTGTAATTTTTTCCCCCAGTTCTAGCAATTTTTAAATTACCACTTTATTGTGGCAATTGTTGAAATAATATATAATTTTTGGACTAAGTGAAAACTTGACATCACTGTCTGATTATGGAAAAGACATGCTTGAACATAAAATCATGCCAAAATTTACCACAGCGAAGAAAGAAAAAGTTTTTTCTTGTATCAGCATGAGTGGTTTAAGCCTTGAAAGACTGATTGTGTTTTGAATTAAGAAATAAAGATTGCATAAAATGTATGACTATACAATGTTTTTTTAGCAAGCAGTTTTAAAATTTTGTTTATGTTTATAAAGTCATGAACTATGATTTTAAAGATTGTTTGATTTATTTTTCAACATTATTTCTTTTATAAGTATACTGTAGATTTATAAGTTGAAATGTCTAACTCCTGTACTTGGTAATATTTCTGATTTTCTTTTTTATAAAACGTATGTAATTGTTGCAATATTAAAATTATATATTCACACGCTTACATTATAAGAATCTTAACACTTTGCAAATAATGTGCTTTGGTTTATAATTAAGAATTGTAGTAAAAGAAAATTCTTAAATTATATTATATATATATTTCAATAAATTACATGCATAAAATTGAAATAAGCAAATAGTTTATACTTTGTGGTTAATTATGAATCAAAATATATAAAATGCGCTAACACGCACAAGCACACAAAGCTAAAAACAAATAAAGAAAATATATATTATTTTAATATCTATTCAGTAAATGGCTTGAAAGCGCTTAGCCATTTAATGAATAGATATTAAAATAATATATATTTTCTTTATTTGTTTTTAGCTTTGTGTGCTTGTGCGTGTTAGCGCATTTTATATATTTTGAAGCATAAAATTGATTTTATTTAATGATTTCCCTATATATACTACTTTTGTTCTCCATTTCTTTGTAAGACCATGGTTTAAAAGAATTCTCTGTAGTAAGACACTGTAAAAGATTTAAATGATTTTTACAATTGTCTGGTACATAATTCAAAAAAATATATGCTAAGAGAGTAAAAGAAGATTGATTCAAGCCATTCTTAAATGTTTTTAAAGCATGGTTTGATAATTCCTTGCAATTTAAAATTATTATGTGTATATTGAGAAAAAATGTCAGATTACTGATGCTTAATGTGAACTATCATGTAGAAAGATTTATAAATCTATTTTTCATCAAACTGTCTTGGTATTCTCATATTTTTATCATGAAAAAAACATCCATCAGATTTGGACCCAAAATGCCATTTATTTGTTGGCTATATCAAAAATGCAATGTTTGCATAATTCTCATCTCATAATCTCATCACATAATTTGAGGCTATACTTGATTGCTGCTAACTTTGATATTGTTATACTTAGAAAAATATAATAAGAGCTAAATGCTTGCTTTAATTTAATTTATGTTTTCTGAAAATGTAAAATCACTTTTATGCCCCTTTTTCATATTGCTCCCACATTTATAATAAAGAGTTTAAAATATCTTAAAATTTGTTCTTTATAGTAACTAGATTCAACAAACTTTTCAGTACAATTGGTGTAAATTTTATAGATAGAAATATAGGTATAACATACATATTTTTAGGAATTAGTTTTAATTGGTTAGTTATATTATTTTTTAAACCACTAAACATTACATGATCACCATTTCTTATGCTTGCTTATAACTGTTATCAAAACAGGAAAAACTTTCCATACAGTAGTGCCACTCAGTGCAAGCCAGAGTAATCAATGAATGCCAGAAGGCTTGTGCATAAAATCCCTATCTAGTGCCTACTCATCCAATATCTCCAGACTAGTTTCTAGCTTTTGACTTTCATCAGTGAACAGCCTTGGACCTGAGAGCACTGCACCTAGATCTTAGCATCTTATCTAGAAACTAGTCTGGGAATATTGGATGAGTAGGCACTAGATAGGGATTTTATGCACAAGCCTTCTGACATCCATTGATTACTCTGGCTTGCACTGAGTGACACTACTGTAAGGAGAGTGTGCCTGTTTTAATATATTATTTTTTCTTGGAAAATATTTATAATTGTCCTTTTTCTTCATGTATAGCCATCAATCTCATCTTTTCATCAAGTTTTATAAAACAAATAACTCATTTTAGGTTGGATTTTACTCATGAGTTATTATAAAACACGTCTGCTATATTTCTGATGCCTGTTTTGATCCAGACAAATTTTTCAACAATATCAATAATGCTTTGTTAAGATTGCAACATCTGGAGATTTTTTAAACTTATTAATTATAATCCTCCTTCCCTTATTTTTTCTATGTTAACTTTCTTGGAAAGTGATGTTTGAGTGTCAAAATGTCAGGCTGATCACAACAATTTCATTTTAATAACCAAGAGGAGATTCTTTAATCTATTCCTTTTATATATTGTTTGAGAGTTAGTCAGAATGTTGAAAATCTCACCATGGAAAACTTCTTAGAGTAGTTATATGCCAAAATTAATTAATATGTAATTTTTTACCTTAAACTAGTAAGATTTTACCTATGAATTAGGTCCTAAATTAATATTAGAACTTGAAAGAAACCATTACATAAATTATTTTGAAACCAAAAATCTTCAAAATAATGTAGATTTATGAGCTTTTTGAGTTATATAATGCTTTTATAATTTTAATTAAACCTTTTAAAAAAATTATCAATTGAAATTATTAATTCAAACCATTTTTTTAAATTAGTGTGATAAATATAAAGGATTTGAACTCAGACTTTCAAGCGTTCTTCAACTATCCACACTATCTCATACAACTGATCACATGAGCACATATATGTAGAAAAGATTATATTTACAATAAAGCTCCAGGTATATGAAGAATGCATGTATTTCAAATATTAGTGTGATAAATATATTTATTTTTTAAAAAAGCTTCCTGAGATCATATCTATTTAACAACTTATTTTACAGTATTGCTGCTTGTATTATAATTATTATTATTTTTATAAAAATAAAAGATCGTATTAAGTCCAGATTTTTTACATTCAAATATCATTGTGAAATAATAACAAACCTTGCACATTTCCTTTAAAAACAATAATCTGAATGTGAGAGTTGTTATCTATGCAACAAAATTGTAAGACTTATGTAAGAATATTCCAGGTATTTATAGGATCTTCCAGCTGAATAGATAAATAATACAGTTTCTTAAAAAAAAAAAAGAATGCTTGTTAAATTTTCCATCTAATGGCAGGTAGAATAATTGGCCAATACAATATTATGACCAAGAGAAACTATTTGATTATCACTGATGCTAGTTTGCTATTATTTATTATAAATTACTTTATATAGAGTATATGAGCACAGACTTTCATCTCATAACACCGATACACCCGAATACATATATGTCGAAAAAATAAATAATCACCAATATACAGGTCGTGTGAAAGTCTCTGCTCATATACCCTATATAATACATATATTGATACAAGTATATAATACGTCTATATTTCAATTATTATAAATTACTCTAGTATTTTTATTTTAAAGTAATGCCACAAATTTAGAATAATGAGATGTAAAAAAAAAAAGCAGAACTGACAAAGCAATAGTGGACAAAAACAATGTTCATGTTCTTCTGAATGCAGACAGCAGTGAAAGAAATTATTGCATTATATTTGCCTAGGAAGTGACTAAACATCTAATACCAGCTTACAAATTTTTTAAAACCCTTAACTGATAATTTATTAACTCAGGCAGATTTCTAAAAATAATAACACATTAGATTTTTTTAACAAAAACTTATACATCCAATTATTTATTATCAAAAAAACAATAAACTATTTGTAGATAGAGTTCTAAAAATAAAGAAAGAATAATTGCTAAAAAATCTTAGCATTCTATTGTTGATTTAACACATATAATTGTGAAGAGATTCCTTGAAATGTCCATTTAGAAAAGATTGTTTTATACCATTGATTTACCTTTTTAATTGTTTATTATGTGTATAAATGTGTTTTAAGACAACTTAATAAAATATTATAAAAAACCTTAAAGAATCAAATCAGAAGATAGAAATATAAATAGCTTTATTTTATTTGATAGTTTTTAATTATGTGTTTACCAATGAACTTATGTTTGACTGGGAAAAGATTAAAAAAAAATATGGAAAAGCAAAAAAATATAAAGAAGAAAATTTAAAGAAACCACTCACATGACAATGGCAAATAATCCCATATGTCACCTTAGTGTGATAATTCATAATATTTGGAATTAAACCATTAAACATCACATGATCATTATTTCTTATGCTTGCTCATAACTGTTATTAAAACAGGCAAAACTCTCCATACAGTAATGCCACTCAGTGCAAGCCAGAGTAATCAATGGATGCCAGAAGGCTTGTGCATATGCTCTAGATAGGGATTTTAAGCACAATCCTTCTGGCATCCATTGATTACTCTGGCTTGCATGGAGTGGCACTACTGTATAGAAAGTTTTGCCTGTTTAAATATTTGGAATTCATTCACTAACATTGCTCTTAAGAAAAAGTGAAGAAATCAAAAAGATCCTTATAGATGAGCATATGAAATTTCTACTGATTGTTATCTTTAATAGCATAGTCTTGTTTGTTTACGAATCTAAAAGTCCAGATTTGATCCCATAATAATATTGTCAATTGTCAGGCCAGCAACACCTGAGAAATAATGAATAATAAGACCATAATTATATTCTAATTTGCATGTTAATACTAACAAGTGAAGATATTTGAAAGGTTTAAATAAAGTTTGAATTTTTCTAGAGACATTTAACAATTAATATTAGATGCAGGGAATAATTCAACATATAATTATTATTAACTATGTGTTTCAGAGGACAATGGCTGTTACATTCATGAGCATAATGAACATGATTTAGTTGTTCCAAAGTTTTTTGATGAGACTAAATAATTTAAAAATTTAATACTTATGACATAAGCTAAATATTTATATTGAAATTATTTTCAATTTAATATAAAATACTATATTATCAACTTATGATTTGTTGCTGTGTAATTTGTTTCAGTAAAAATCTGTTTTAAATTCACATTCCTATAAAATAGTAACAGTAATAATTAATCTTACAAATAACTATTTTAAATCACAGAAGTATTTTCAAAAGTTAGATGTAAGATTTATTATCAATATTAATACCTTATTTATAATAGATATTTTATTTGATATATATATATGTGTGTGTAAGGGTCTTATGGCAAGTATTATCTCATTTTCATCTGGATTTGAAAAAATGATTATAATCCTGGTATTTTCTAAAGTGGCTGATGAATTTCTAAGAAAGCTCAAATTACTAGTTTGTAAATGGATATCTATATATTTTAAGTATATAAAAAAGTTATCATTTGTTCTGAATCAATTAGATGATTGCTTATTTACTGAGAAGTAAATGAAATGCAATGCAATATGATGCAGTCTTTACTAATAATGAGAGGGTCAGTGTACTTATTGATGTTATTGACTATTTATATGCATTGTTAACTAGGATCAAAAATTTTAAAAAATTAAGTTCAAGCTTACAATATTGATTAATAAGCAGATATCTATCTAATGATAGTTAAATCATAGGAATTATCAGTAATTGTTATGTGATTAATGTACAAGTATTTAGTAATCTTCAACTCTTGTAGTGAAGTGATGAATTGGCATTTGCCTAGCACTAGCTTATTCATAACTATTCAGATTATATATTTTATTTGAATGCTTAGAATGTTTTTTTTTTCAGTAAATGAATTGTATTTTACCTTAGTTAGTAAAATTATATTTACTTTTTACTTTTAAAAGTTTAAAT
>JAQFVV010003005.1:0-15813 GCA_028023455.1 Epiperipatus broadwayi | reverse complement strand
TGTAATTCAAACTTAGTACTTTGATGTTGAAAAATTTTTTATAAGGTAAATAAATACACTTTTATCTATCATCTTTTCTAAAGCCACAAATATAAAACCCCAAACACATTGCAGTGCTTTTAACAGAATGTAATAATTTAGCTCAAGAGTAAGATGCGTCAGTATTTTTAAAATAAAATAGAGTTATATGTAATGATTTTCTAAAGGTTTGTGATGATGGTGTTCTTGCTGTAGTTTTATATTGGACTATTTCCATCATCTAATATGTGTGTTGAATGTTTTTAGAAAAGTTTAATTTTATTTAAATATTCCAAATGCACTCAACTGTTAGTAATATCACAGCAAACAGGTTAGTATATGCACCAACTGTCAGTAATACCACAGCAAACAACTGTTAGGAATATCACAGCAAACAGGTTAGTATATGCACTAACTGTTAGTAATATCACAGTAATCAAGTTAGTATATGCACTAACTGTTAGTAATATCACAGCAAACACGTTTCGAGACCTATTTTTCTCCCCTCTTCTTCAGGTGTTGCTGGCCTGACCAGTGACAGTACTAGCATTGGATTCGAACCTGGATCCTTAGATTCTTGATTATTGAATTTTAAGATACCGTTCTAACCAACTGAGCCATCCTGCCAAAGGACATATATTCTTCTAATAGGAGTCAAATTTTAATTTAATGCTTGGAAAAAGTTAAGTTGGACATTTTTCATTTGCCTGAAAAATTTCCAACTGCAGATGTAAATGCTAAGTCATGATATGATAAGCCAATCTAATCTTTATATCCTAAGTTTCTTCTCATATGAAAACACTATCTAAATATTTTATTATTGAACTTAATACATACATATAAAAAAAAAACAATTACTTGTCTTTACAGCTGATTTTAATATTTCAACCAGAGTATTGGTTTTTATTTTACAAAAAAAAAATAAAAAAAATAGCGCCAAATAATTTCTTTAAAAACTAAATTTAAAAATCACTTTTGTTTTCATATCTATAGATTAATAATGTTTTTGTTAACGAGACTAATTAATCAACTGCTGATCTATTTTGACGAATACTAGTCCTCTGAAATATTAAAAGCAACTGTATAGCGCACTATTTGTGTTTTTGTTTATCATATTTCTTTTAGTTACATGTTATATATTTCTTATTGTTTATATTGTAACATAATAAACTAGCTCAAAAGGTCCATTGGAACATATTAAAGTGATCAATATTATTAAAATATCATTGGATTGTCAAAAATTCAAATATTATATTCATTGTAACATTAAAGAGAAATTCAATAAGATCCAAATATATTAAATAAAGTAATCAAAGAGAAATTCAATTGTGTATGCAACTTGCTGAGCATAAGCTATTAAACAAATAAACGAAATCAACATTGTAAGTAAACAAGTAGTCTTTAGAAATATTAATTCAAACAAGTTGTAAATAAACTTAATGAAACTGATCAGAATTTATTTAAACTTATATTAACATGAGCATAAGCTATTTAATCTGAGTAGTGGCTATTAAACAAAAAGGTCAGACTGAGTTATCAATCACATTAAGGGTCATTGGATTAAAATGAAACATACTTCTATAATTAGATTCCTCAAGAAATCACAATATCAATAATTATAAACAAATTATTAATAACAACTATTATAACTCAGGTATATGGAAATCACGTGAGGTGAGTACACTAGTAACTCAATAAAATATATGCTCAGGTATACAGACAGTAGATTTTATCCACTTTCATTTCTTGGTTTGATGTTAAGTGCATATCCAAACAAATACCAAGTGAATATGGTCTAGCAGGGTGCCACTAGATTATTTGAATCTAGACACAGTTATATCTAATAACCTTTTCACATGTACCGGGTTTGAATCCCTTTTTGGTACTTTATTTCTAATAAACATGGAAGATTTTGCTTTTAGACCCATAGCACTGTATGCACTAATATTTAAGTAAACACCTAGGTAACATAAAACATCTTTAAACTAAAGTGGAATTCATAAAATTCATTAGACAGAAATCATTTCTTAGAGCTTAACATAATAAATGTGTTTCAATACTTTTTTTAAAATAAGTTTTACTAGCTCAGATTACTATTGATTTAAGATGGCAATTCACTCATCCTTGCATGAAATAGATGAGGGGATGGTGGTTATAATATTACTAAGAAATCACTAAATACTATGAAATCAATATTTATTTATGGCCTTTAAACATTTAAACAGCTCATTAATTAAAATGTTGATGATGATGATGATGATAAGAATAACGATAATGACAATGGTTTCAACCACAGCTTTAGGACTAAGCCTAAACATAAAACCTAATTTTTATAAAGAAATTCATAATTATTGTTAATCTTAGCATATTTAATCATATCTTAAACAACTAATATTCAACCATTGATGATGAATGATCACACTTGATAAAAGACTACTCTTAATGAGATATATACACCTCATTTAATAACATAAACTATTATCTATTACTGCATTTCTAACATATACATAAAAATTTCTATATTTACATGAAAATTTATATTAACAATAACAACAATAATCATAATCGATTGTTTTAAAATCATAACATTAAATTTTTAAATTCTTCCCCCTTTCCCGTAAATGTATTTCAAAAGTATATTGTATTAAATTGGGTAACTCGATTTGTTAAAATGTTCCATCCACAAGAAAAGTATTTCATATAAAAAAATATTCACTCATTGGCACACACACCTTATAATCTAACATGTAAGCAGAATGTTAAAAAAAATGTTAGTAGAATTGAAAGAGCAAGTTTTACCTAACAAGTTTTAAATCATTTTCTCCCCCTCTCTTCTAAGCGCTGAAATGCTATATTTTCCTAAAACAAACTAATTTAATATTTTAACATTGCTTATTACTTCACATTCGCACACAATTATACACATGTAAAAATATTATTATGTAGGTGTGTGTTTTATGCCATAATAACAAAATATTATTTAAAACCAAAATAATAATACAAAAAATTATTTTACACGTTAATATTTCATAACTGTAAATTAATAAACAAATAATTTTGATACATTCAAAACCACTTATGAAGCTCAAGGTTATTATTGGTAAGAAATTATTGTTTTTAATCGATCTGAATTGTCTTTAAAAGTTCTTTAAATAAAATATACCACTTTATTGCTAAAATTTTATTAAGACTCTGCTATCATAAAGAAAATATATCAAAAATTTTTTTTATACTACCAGTTCTTTGTAGCGACTTCTAATGAATCAAATTTCTCTTGTTTAATGTCTATCTTTGGAAGCAACAATTTCCGTGTTTCTTTGGAACAATCTCTTTCTTAAAGTGTATAATTATTTGATGATGATGATCCTATTGAGGTTATTTGCTTTAGTGGACAATTTGGAAATCTTTATATTAATTTTTCCTCTCTTCCTGTCAAGCATGATTCTTTTAGTGGATAAAATACAGCAGTTGTTTTCACGTTTATAAATTTTCTGGGTTTAAACTCAGTTACTGGAACAATTAATTGGACTTGATGAGTAATATTTATCAGTAGATTAATTCATCTTTCTGATCTTCTTCGAATGCAGGTGAATGTTTTTTTCTTTCTATTTAAAAACATCTTATTTCTCTGGTCAGTTGAAAGGTGTAGAATATTATTTTTCAGATAAGACATCTTTTCTTTCCTATATGATCTGCATCTCCACGATGGTCAGGTTTTGATGGGACATATATATATATATAATTTTTCTACCCCACCATTCTTATATTTTCAACATTCAAAACTTGATATTAAAAAATGATTTTCAAAAGAAAAAGGTTATCTAGAAGAATTAAAAATGTTTGTCTGCTTTAGTTTTAATAATTTTTTAAAAGTCTCTCTCACAATATATTATAATCATATAATCTAATCGCTCAACTGATTTTCCAGACTGCTTTTATATCCGATTTTTGAGTCAACTCACCCAATTATAGTGATAGTGTGAATTGCTATTTTTGACCAACCCAAAAAATCACACACCTGGTTTTAAGACACTTTTGTCTTAAAAAAAAATAGACTTAATCCTTTTTCCTTTTTCACGTATATCTGTAATATCTAAAATTGGAGTTTCTTTTCTTTAATCTTAAGATGAGACAATTTCAAAATAAGAGTTCCCACCAAGCTTAAGCTCCCAAAGTGACAAACAATCATTTATAAAAACAAAATTGCTACAAAAATAGATATCTGATTTAACACAAAATTGTAAAAAAAAATAATTTGACCGATTTAACCCTTCTTTTTCTTTCAATATTTAATAAAAGGTAAATTTTTGTATGTAATGTACACACATACTTTATCATTTCAAATCATTCATAAACTGTCATTAGAATAATCTAATTGTTAGCTTAGTAATTATAACCCTAATATTTAAAATTAAATCCGTAGCTTTTAAATCCCAATTACAATTATAGAAAAGCAAAAATAGAGTATAGAATAAGATATTAAAATTGATCAAGCATAGGTTAGTTTTAAAGAAAGTTAAAATGTTTAATATCTGAAATTTAATGATGGCTAACATAAATAGCTTTTATAACACACACTGCCTATACATATGCATTATAACTTTGCTTTTTAACAGAAAAATTAAATATTGAATAATTTAAATGTGTGCATTACCTTTCTATCAATACACAAACAAATAAAGAATATAATTGTTGATCCACTCTCTTTCGGTCTAAAGCTTTTAGAACCGGATCTGGTAAGGTTTAAACTTGGATGCCCTACAGCTTCCTTTTTATATAAAAAATGTGACGATGATTTTTGGTTTTACATTTTCTTACATGCACATTACTATAAATTTAGCTAGTGACTAAATTGTAATGGCACAATATATATATATATATATATATATATATATATATATATATATATATATATATATATATATATATATATATTTCAAACAATATATAAAACACTGGAAGAAATAAATTTTCTAAACGCTGCTAATATTACTGAATGTCAAAGTATATATAAAATGATCGTTTAAGTCTATTTACTTGAAATTTATAGAGACAATAATTTTACTAAGTGTTATATAATTTTAATCAAACTTCAAATAAAACACAGGCGTAAATATAATCTTCTTTAGTATAGCTAAACATTAAACTTCACAGGATCATTTTATTTTCGATTTGCAATCTAACAGAGAATATATTAATATATACAGTATTTGGAAAGATTATTGTCTTCAATTACATATGTATAATAAAAAGCATAGAACTAACTTTACAATTTTCAATATAACATTATGTACATGAATCTGCTAACTTATGGCATGACACAAATAATGTAAAGTTGCTCATTTATTGTGAAATTTATTACGACTTCGATTTTTAAAATTTTAAACTCGAAGTAACACTGGAGATATATTGCTATACTGAAAATTCTAGAACTAATTTTAATGTTTTGTTTTATTATATATTGTAATCTCTAGCATCATATGGTGTATATATATATATATATATGCTTTTAAAACACTTTATAAATACGTATAAATCGTAAGAAATGAACAGAAGATAATTGGAGGTAGAAAATAGATTGAAAATTACAATAGTTAAATCCCTGAAGCTATAACATAATAATGATTTTTTTATGTTTTGTTTGAATCAGAACTAAGTATCAGGCATAATTTTTGAATATTGATATAAAAAATGAAGTTTCTTAAGATTGAATTTGTAAAAAAAAAAAGAAAAAGAAAAGTTAACTAATCTAACTTAGAAGTTTTGGAATATTGAATAGACTATATGCAATATAAATATTTATTGTTAAATTTAAAGGAAAAAAGAAATTATATTATATATATTTATAAGGATGAATGAATAATGAGATATATATTAGAAAAAAGTCAAACATATATTAAAAAATCCACGAAGTAAAGAAATTACAAGTATTATAAGAATAAAGCAAAAGATTGCTACAGTAATCACAAGTGACAAATTATATACATGTATATATATAAAGAACGCATTTTTTATTTATTAAAAATAAATTTTGTCCGATAGCTATTCACTTTTATATTCCCAACACATAGTCACAGATATTAAAAAAAAGTGACTCCAAGATGTATTTCAATAAAATGGCTATTGAATTAGCTGAGATCATTATATGTCTCAACTATATTTTATTTTTATAATGCCTTTATATCGTCCTAAGAATCATTTATGTTATTTTAGTGTTGAATTGCAGATTTGAACACAGACTTCCAAGCTCCTTCAGTCATCCACTCTATCTTATATAACTGATACACATGAACACGTACATGTGAAAAAGATAAATGATCTCCAATATACATAATTTGTGCTGAACCAGCACTCATAGGTTGGTTCAGATTATCATCTCCACACACATATGTAATTAGTGCTTAGTTTATTTTAAGATGGCAGATCTACAGACTTTAATAGACATTCTTTAATCCCCTCAACTGTCTAACTCTTCATCAATCCATATCATTGAAAAACCAATGATGGAATGCTAAAAGCCATTGTTGATGTCAATATTATTGTCATACCCATTATGACTTTATGTCACTCTGACCTTTCACATGTAGGACTTTAATATGTCCATTTAAATACACAGAAGAGGAATGGACAGAATACAGGCTGAATGTTTATAACCATATGTCTGAAATGTAAGAAATGATAAATTATGCTGGAAAACTTATAAAATTCTCTACATAGAAAAAGAAAGTTGAAACAATAAGTAATAAGGATTGCATTGAGTATATAATATATATATATATATATATATTGTAGATATATATATATATATATATATATATATATATAGTATTCAATTATTTAAAAAAAATTTTTTTTTCTTTTATACATACAGAGATTTATATGTATAGATTTATTATTATGAATAAGCAGTTTTGTGATTTATTATATAATTTTTTTTATTAAATAATATGTGTTAAATTTATTTAACTTTTATTTTGTTAAAATAGAGTAAATCAGAAAAGTGTAAAATAAGGCAATTAAGATTGTTAGATTAGGAGATAAAAATTGTACATGTGTGAAAGAATGAATACATCTGTACAAACACAAAGATGCTTTTACACGTATTCCTGATGGCTATATATTCCAGGTTTGTTGTTATCTGTGTCTTAAGATTATTTTTACAAAAGAGGTGCTTTGATGTAGATAACGATAGCGATCAATTTTAAGTCTTTATTGATTGTGACTGACGTCAAACTTGTGAAGCTTTGATTTTTTTTTAAGATAAAGATTTCCAGATTGTTTTTTTTTCTTTGGTTGAAATTCGCGATATAAATGATTGAAACAATTTTTTTAATCAGTTAGTCTTAAATTTTTTTAAAGAGATGATGAGTTAGTCATTAATTTTTTTAGAGAGAGAGTCACTCAGATTATTATTATTATTTTGAGACTCAACTCAGTCGGTCCTTCCTTGTTATTATTCTTAAGCAGAAATGTAAGCTCTGATTTTTTTTTTTAAAAGAGAGTGAACGCTTTAATTTTTTTTTCTCACTCTTTGAAAGTTGAAAAAAAAAAAAAGCAAATGAAATGTGCGTTTATATAAAGCAATTTCCAGCAATATTAAAGAAGAGGAGAGAAATGGAACAAGATTGAATTTATTAGAAGTTAGTAATAATTATATAAAAATGATATTAACATATTTGGTTATGCATAATACTATGCCTCTGCATTGCTAAACCATTTTTTTCTGCTTCCTGGTTAATACAGAATGAGTCAAAATCGCTGATCTGTCTATGAAGTCATGTATCCAGTAATAACCAACAAAATGATAGATTTTGAGGCCAACCACACAAGCTATATGGAATGCTTTGTTTCTAGTTCCTGGCTTATTAAAAGCTCATTACCTTCGAATGAATGGAGAAGAGGAAATAGGAGGAAAAGAAAATTTATAACAGCCATGTAGAACCAAGTTTGAAGCCATAAATCAAATTTTTGTTGATTTACCTCAATCATCTAAAGTGTCAACAGCAATTATTTTTTTTAAAGGAGAGAGACAAGCAAATCCACTGGTACCTACTTATTCAAAGTACTTATAATAACTTTTTTTTTAAATGGTAGAAGGAAGCCAATCAACAGTGAATAATAATGGAATTGAAGTAACAAGCAAGTCAATTGATTCAGCATTATCTTAAAAGTATCTGCAATAACTTTCTTTTTGTTGTTGTTGTTGTTGGTGAGCAAAGAAAAGCAGTCTGAAAATTCAAACTCAGGACATCAATAAGAAGTAAAAAGTAGACGGGTAAATATGAACTTTCTTTAACCGATTTTATTCTTTTACTTATTAAAAGTAAACCTTAATTTACTGGTCAAAGCAATTTTCTTTTTTGATACAGAAACATTAAAGACTTGTTTATCTATAGTTATTTGCAATATCTCACAACATAGCACAAACATAGTTTAAATCTTTAAACTTAAATTTTTCATTATTTTTTTTTTTTTTTTTTTTATTATATATTGTAATGTTGAAATGTTTTTTTTTAATTGTTCTTCAGTTGTTAATGATAATGAGCAACCTATAGATATATGCATTTATAATGTTTTTTATTTTTATTTTATCTTGTTGCATATTAAAAATTAATATATGTATTTTATTTTCTTTCACTATAAGGTTGCAAAAGAAAAAGATATTTTTATATATGTAATTTATGGGTATACATTTTAAATATATATGTTAACATTACTGAATGCGTGAATGTGTAACTGCTTATCCAAACACATCAAAGAATAGGTTATATATGATTAGTTTAAAATGGTAAATTGAAAAGTAGGGCATTACATTTGAATGGAAATGAAATAACATATACAAGTTTCACCTGAAATTTATTTTATGATATGATGAGTAAGAAAAGTCTTAAATAAGCATTTATAGAATATGTATTTTTTTTTTCTAATATTGATTTAAGTCAGCTTATTTTGAGATATCAAGAAAAATGACAAACCTATATATTAAGTTTATTTGCTTATACTTATATAAATTTTTATATTAATAAGCCATTTATTTAATTGTCGATTTGACTTTAAAGAAGGAAAGAAAGAGTAGTAGTGTTAATAAAATATAATTATATATCTTAATTGGTTTCCGAGTTATTATTAAGAATATTGTGTTTTTTTTTTTTTGTCTTAATTCTATCATTTTAATTCATCATCATTGCTCGCAATTATTAAGTATTACCATTCGTATATATTGAGCAATCACTTGCAAATATTAAGCGTCCGCAAAATAATAGGTAAACTAGAATGTTGATATTTAAGTATTTAAGGATTATGCTTGAGAATAACCAAATTTTGATAATTATAGTTCAACATAGAAAGCTAAAATTGTGTTGTGTCCATGAATTTAGATCATCCTCATCAAAGATGGATATCATGTTATTAGTTAAAAATGTTTCAAATAATACTATATAAAAGTTATGATCGCCATCAATCATCATTAATAAATTATAATCATTAAATTTAATGTTTAGCGTAATGAATATATTTTAGTAAATAGGGGTTTATAGAAAATTGAATATTATGCAAAGAGATTCATGATGATCAATCATCACCATTAGTATTATTAAATCCCAGTATGAAATAGGATAATTTTAATAGATGCCTATAAGTTTATAAAGATGAATTTATTGTTGTGAGTTTATTGATAAGCCATGGCTGGTATCATCATCACTATTATAATCATTATTATGATATCACTATTATTATCATTATTATGATATTATTATCATCATCATCATTATTACCTTTATTGTGATAAATAATCTAGTTAAATGGCCATCAATATCAATAATGGTCTTCACATGCTTGTTTGGAAGCCATTAATAGAATTATACATGTCTGTTCATCAATATACGCTAATGAGCTAGCAATGTCTATAAGAATCTTTGATCTATAGTATAAACTTTGTTAATATTGGGATCTTGTAATTTTATCAATATAGATAAAATGTAAGAATGTCATTTTTGTTCAATAGTCATCCAAGTCATGTGTAATAAATATGTACTGAATGAGTTTGAACTCAAGTACACTATAAATAGATACTTATCTAGATTGAAAACAATCTAGTGGCGCTCATGGGAAAACACATGTACTTAGCTAAACTGAATAAAGAGTGATATCATCCCTTTCCAACTTCATAATATTAGTTTTATAAAATATATTTTTTTATAAGTTGTCATGAATAGCACCCGTGTGTGCATATGACCATGAATGGTCTTATATATTTGGAAAGAAGAATAGGAAGGATTCTTTGTTAGAAGAACCTAGTATTGGAGATAAGCATAAGGCACTCCAGGAATCTCACAGTGGGTACTTTTATTCAGTTGCTATATTTAATATTATTTTTATTAGATGACAATGGCCAGTATGTTTTATTGTTCAAATGACTGCCCCAATATATAAATAAATACCAAGAATCTTTAATGCTGATATTTTCAAGTGGCACAGTGATTCTATAATTTCTTTATCTATGCTATGATGAATTAATATAGTTACAAATGGTACAGATTGGATAGGCATATATCTAATAATTAATAATTTCCCGTATCTAAATATTTATTATGGTTACAAATGTGACATATTAAAATAGTTACAAATTATAGTTACAAATACATATCTTTTATATTAATTTAATAATTACAAATACATATTATATTAATTTATAAATATTGTTACAATATATATATATATATTAGATTTTTATTAAAAATTAACATCTATATCAGAGTTAAATCATATAATAATTTAAAACCGGATATCGAAATTGACAATTATTTATGTATTTGTTAAAAAACTATAATTATTAATACCATGTATCCCAGAAATACAGTGCTGCATAAGAACAATTTGATATATATATATATAACTTTTATCAGCCTTGCATAAGGAAGTTTCTAAAATCCCCCTTTTTTTTTGTATAAAAAATTTTCTAAGATTTCTTTTATGAAAAATCTGCTTAAGTATTTGGATTCATGTTTTTATCAAAAACTAATATTAAATCAAGCACTGGAATTTTGACAAAAATGCTTATATAGAAATATTTATGCATTTTAATTATATAATGATTCTACATTTGAGTCAGTAATATTACTACTCATGAAGATAAAGCATTATTGCTTGATTATAATATCTTGTTGTTTATTTATTGTAATTTGTTTTGGGACAAAAATTAAACATATAAATTATTTATTTTTTACCATAATATTCCTTTTACTAAAAATATATATGAAAGATTTCACTTTATATAAATAAAATAAAAAACTCACAAAAATAATATGATAGTCAAGCATTGGTGGTTGAGAGATCAGTGACGGCTGCTGTAGTCCTGGGTATAGCGGGTTCACTTCCGGCTGATGCTATGACACATGAGAGAAAAATATTATGGTAATAACTTAGCTTTAATTTTGTATGAAGTTTAATGTAGTTTTATTTCAATTAAGATTGCAGGTAAATTTTATAAATAAATCCAATTAATAGTAATTATAAGTAGAAAAATTATGAAAGGACATGCTATAAGATAAAAGTAAACTGTGAAAACAAAACTTGATTAAAAACCTAAAAAGGAAAATAGTTATGGCAATTTGAAAAATAGAGGAAAGAAAGTATCAAACATCACATGATCACCATCTCTATACTAGCACATAATTTGTTGTAAACAAAGACAAAAACTCCCCATACAGTAGTGCCACCCTGTACCAAACAGAGTAATCAATGAATTTCAGAAGGCTTGTGCATAAAATCCCTATCTAGTGCCTACTCATCCAATATCCCCAGACAAGTTTCTGGCTTGTGGCCATCATCAGTGAGGAGCCTTAGATCTGAGAGCACTGCCACAAGCCAGAAACTAATCTGGGGATATTGGATGAGTAGGCACTAGATAGGGATTTTATGCACAAGCCTTCTGGCATCCATTGATTACTCTGTTTGGCACAGGGTGGCACTACTGTATGGGGGAGTTTTGCCTTTGTTAGGAAAGAAAGTAATGGCTTAGAAAAAAATGTTAAATTGATGTTACCATTTGCTCAATAACTAGGTGATTTTATTTATTACACATCATTGATGATTGAATTAAATTATATTCCACATTCATACAATCACAATGATTTTAAAATAAAAAATTAAATGAAGCAAACCCCCAACACTTTGTTTATTTATGAAAACAAAAAAAAAAAAACTAGTGAAAGCCAACATTAAAACAAAAAATGTTTCCAAATAACGTTGTGTATTCTACATCTTAAAACTAAATTTTTAATAGTTTTTCCAATTCATTTTTGGCTTATATAATTATTTCCCAGAATATTAACGATAAGCTAGAATTTGATTCAAGATATTACTTTTTAAAAAAACAAACAAACCCTGGAATCAAAATAACAAATTATACATTAACAAATTTCACTATATAATTAAGTTAAAATTTAGAACTTTAGATTCAAACCCCTTGGTTTTTAAAATAAAACTATTAGGCCTAATTTTTACAAAATCAAAACAACTTGCTTTTGTGCATGAATAACATACGATATACATAATTTGACAAAGTAATTAATGAGTACATGACCAATTTAATGTTTAAAATTGACCGTTGGAAATGTCACACATGTAAATCTATGCAAAGGCACCCTAAAAATAATGATCTATATATAATTTGATCAAAATTGTGAAAATAAAAAATAAAAATAAATTTTCATGATAATTTAATAATATAAAAATAACAAAAATACCTATAAAATGATATCTATCTATCTATCTATCTATCTATCTATCTATCTATCTATCTATCTATCTATCTATCTATCTATCTATCTATCTATCTATCTATCTATCTATCTATCTATCTATCTATCTATCTATCTATCTATCTATCTACCTACCTACCTACCTACCTATCTATCTATCTATCTATCTATCTATCTATCTATCTATCTATCTATCTATCTATCTATCTATCTATCTATCTATCTATCTATCTATCTATCTATCTATCTATCTATCTATCTATCTATCTGTCTATCTATCTATCTATCTGTCTGTCTGTCTACTTACCTATCTATCTATCTATCTATCTATCTATCTATCTATCTATCTATCTATCTATCTATCTATCTATCTATCTATCTATCTATCTATCTATCTATCTATCTATCTATTTACCTACCTACCTACCTATTTACTTACCGACTTATCTATCTATCTATCTATCTATCTATCTATCTATCTATCTATCTATCTATCTATCTATCTATCTATCAGACCATCCATCCATTTACCAATCTATCTATCTAGCTACTTAATCTATCTATCTATCTATCTATCTATCTATCTATCTATCTATCTATCTATCTATCTATCTATCTATCTATCTATCTATCTATCTATCTATCTATCTATCTATCTATCTATCTATCTATCTATCTATCTATCTATTTATCTATCTATCTATCTATCTATCCATTCATACATCTATCAATTTATCAGACCATCCATCCATTTACCAATCTATCTATCTAGCTACTTAATATATCTGCAGTATTTACTACCTACTTATCTACTCATTCTACGTACTTATTTACCAGCCAATCTACCTATCTATCGTAAAATTAAAATTTGTAATAGGGATTGTAAATAATGATTCACTGTCATTTATTATTACAATCACCACTTTATAAATGTTAAATATATATATATAAATACAAGAAAGCTGTCCTCATCTAAACAGTACCAAAAAATACCAGTAATCTCAATCTGTTTATTGCCAAGACAATCTTTTTTTTTATTATGATAAAGAAATATATATATATATTAAATGATAACTTATTTATACTAAATAATCTAAATAAATAACTGTTTATAAAACTTCCAAAATAAATATCGACTTCCATATTAATGCAAAAATAAAAAAACAAATACTTCTTCATTGCCTGTTTCCTTTTTATTTGAACAAGTTTTTCGTAGATTAAGAGATTTAAAAAATCAACCCTATAATTTACAGATATAGTGACAAATATTTTTATTAGAAACACTTGATAACTTAAAATTCCAAAAGAGAGAAACCAAACTTTAAAAAAACGCAAAACTAAATTTTTATAATTTACTTCAAGGATAAAACTTCTTAAACAAATTCTGATAATAACTCAGTAACATAAAATAATTTAATGCGTAAAATTAGAGATTACATGAACATTAATGGATATCAGTATTATATATCTCTAGTTTAGCCTTATTACTTTCCTAATTTACACACTGGTAGATTGTTATTATTTTCTTAAAATATTTTTTCCCCTCCTAGCTTTTTGTTTAAGCTATAAAAATTAATAGTTGTAAATTGAGTTTTTATTGTCTACATTTTGAAATTTAAGTTATTATATTTGCAATTTAAATATTTGTCAATATGTCTATTTTGCTTTGATTTTTATTTTCTGGACTATTTCAGAAGGATTTATTTGGTGATGTATTTGTTTTCATTTTTGTATTAGAATGCTGATTGGATTTCACTAGAATAATTAGCATTAGAGTCACTTAATTTATTATAATCTCTAGTTTATCTTTAAGCAATTTATTTATTGGTGGGTTGTTATTATATTAAAGTTAGGTGATTTTTTCTCCTAGATTTTTATTTAAGTTTATAAAAAATAATTTCTACTTTCAAGAATTTTAAATTTTATTCTTTTGAAATTTTAATTTACCATATATTTCTAATTCAGGTATTTGTTACTATGTCAGTGTAAATGACTGAAATTCATTTTTATTTCCAGGACTTGTTCAAGTCAAACCTTCTGTTTATGGAGAGGTATTTGTCTGTTTTACTGTTTGCATTGATATGATGACTAGATATTTATGTTTGAAGTTTTAATTCTTTAGCTAGATTATTTATTATCAACAGGTGTTGTTTGATTCATTATAATCTTAGAATTAGCTTTATGAACAGAATTTCTGTATCTGGAAATAGAAATATTTTTAAAGACTTTGAATATGATTCTTTGACTGCAAAACAAAACAATTTGTCATTATAATATATATATATATATATCCTTTTTTTAATAAACAAATATTATAACAGTTCATATTTATAGCACAATGATTCAGATATTATAAGATCTACTATATCAATATGTTATTCAACCATTCATAAACAAGTATGCTCATTCTATCTTCAAAGAAAAAGTTTAAGAAAAAAATAGACATGAGTAACCACAAATCCATACATAAGCATAAAAAAGCAAAAAAAAATTAAACCAGAACAATTATGTGGATAATGATGATTATTTGGTTACACAAAAATATAATTTCATTGTCACTCATAGTATAAAGATATAAGTAATGGCATAAGAGCCTACTACCAACCTAAGTGTAAATGGCAAGATAAAAGAAAAAGGATAGAAAGAGAAATAGAAAGAGATTGACTTAACCAAATACTTTTTATTTAGATACTACCTACTGATAACAGTTAGCATTCATACCCTGAAAGTCTTTCCACTATTGATATGATAGGGAGTCTCTCTTTATATATGTATTTTCTACTTTATTTTTAATTAAACCAATGACAAAAAAGTCATTAGTGAACAATAGAGTAAAAAAAGTTATTTATTCTTGGATACAATCAAGTGATAATTGATAACATCCCTAGCAGCATCACTGATAAAACACATTTGTAGTGCATTTTCATGGAAATGACTCCAAACTTTAGTTGATTTACATCATATATATATATTGTAAATATCGATAAGTCTATCTATATTTTAAAAATTGTCATTTGTTATTAAAAAAATCTCT
>JAQFVV010003004.1:0-15826 GCA_028023455.1 Epiperipatus broadwayi | reverse complement strand
GGATTTAAATATCTCTGAGAAGGTTTTGGATTATGCAATGGGTATTGGAGGGGGGAGGGGGGCATGTCAAGTATATGCTAAATATATACATCATATAGGATTTTGTTATTATTCATAGTTTCAGATACCCTTGAGAAGGCTGGAAACATATGTAATAGGTATGGGTGAGTTAAAAGTTTGTGTATTTTGGTTTTGGTATTATCCATGGTTTCAAAATATCCATGAATAGGCTTGGAATCTGATGCAATAGATAAAGCTGAAGGATGGGTATGTATATGCAACAAGCATATATGTCATATAGGGTTTTGATATAGTCCATGATTTCAAATTTATAAAGGATTGGAATCATATACAATGGATATGAATAAGAGAGATCACATATGCAAGATAAACATTGCATAATTTATAAAGTTTTGCTATTGTCCATGGTTCCAATTATCCATGTGAGAGATGTACAATTATATCCTAATGGTTTATAGATGGGGAGTGTACATATATGCTAAGCATTTATATCATACTGAGTTTTGCTACTTTCTATGGTTTTAGATGTGCATGAAAAGGCTTAGACTCATATGTAATGGACATAGATGGGAGGAGCATGCATATATGTGTATTAAACATATGTATTGCATAAGGTTTTGCTATTTCTTTATGATTTCACATATTCATGAGAAGTCTTGGAGTAATATGCAGTAGATATGGGAGGGAGTTTCTATAGTTTATTTTAAGTGTTGAAATATAGGTTTTGTAATGTGTTAATTTATAGAAAAAAATTGGAATAACGTTTTTATTCTCCAACTACTCTTCAGTTAAATGATACTGTTATACAATAGACAAAGCAACATATGATTTCTTCTGTTTTCTTTTAACATCTGTATTAGATGCAATAACTAGATAATGGATAACTCTGACTTAAAACCTGTACAATTATAACTCCACTAGGAGTGAATGCTGAAGTATACAGTTGGTTGCATTGACTTCCATCTAATCAACTCATATCAGTCTAGAAAATGTATATATATAATCTGATGTAACGGAATATAATATCCCATCACATTATTTTAAAATTAAAATAAAAGATCATAAATAAAATTTGATTTATTAAAAGAAAAAAAACTTAACTTAAAAACTGAAATTTAAAAACTGTTTAACATATATATATATATAGAGAGAGAGAGAGAGATCGCATGATGGACAACTTTAAAAACTATTTTAAAAAATAAAAATATTTGAAAGTAATTTTTTTGTAAAAAAGTAAAGATATAAAGATTTGATATTTTTGAAAATAGAAATAATGTTGATTTCTATAATCTTAGAAAATGGAAATGATTGTCTTATTAATTAAATGATTGTTCAAAAGCAAATTGGCCCTTGAGGCATTTAAAATAAATTAAAGGGTCAGATAAGAGAGTACAAATAAATTAAATGACCAATGCAAACACCAGAAAGGTCAGCACGGACCGTAATTGAAACACCAGAGGATTAGTGACGTCTTGCCGGTTGAATCCAAAGATTGGATGATAAGAGACTAATAAAAATATAAAAGCCAAATTATTATTATAATTGTTATCTAAGAGCTGACTATGAATATATCGTTATAACTAGCTATATTGCAGATTTTCACGATGTGGAAGTCTGCAATAAATTTAATTTTCCGGACAACCAGCTGAGGCTTGATGACAGTGCCTGACCAAATGAATGGCAATAGCGGTTTCATTTCAAAGAAGGACAAACAGTCTACAAAAGTGATCATGAAGATGGACTTCTCAATCTACTCAATCCGTAAAGTATGAACTCTTGTGTCTATCTAATAAGAACTTTTTGAAAATTGCAATGAATTAATAGCTGAAAATAAGAACTCTTATCTGAATTAAAGAATGCAAATTCAATTGTTAATATTTTTTTATGCAGATGTTTAAGCAATCATTTCTATTTCTTTGTGTGTGTGTGTGTGTGTGTGTTATGTTTTAACTAAAATATATTAAATATAAAGTTGGGTATGGATAACTGCATGAATAAAGATTAATAACTATGTTTAAATTCGTTTATGTTTAGTTTAAGGGATTTTAATTTCAAGGCTATTTGTTTCATGGTTAGGGCAATGCTTGTGGAAGGATATATGGGTGTTTATATTAATGTAATGTGAGGCATGTTTCGCATACAGGGCAACGTGCCCAACTGAATGCATGACCCCAAAGTGGCAGTCATATCGTTGAAATGGTGGCAGATGTATTTCCTGCGCCATTGATCTCTTCTAGCTCTATGGACAGGGATTTATAAGACGGCAGAAAGACCGCTTTCCCCCATACGTAGCACTCTTTTAAAAAAATTATATACATGATTCCTTAGTCAGACAAAGGCACTTTCCTGATCTAGACACGGATCATTTCCTTCAAATAATATCACACTGTCAGATGCACATTTCTGTCAGCTTGATTTTATGCTAGCATCTTCATATTGCATTGATTGCTACTATATATCTGGAAGCAGGCATTGGGTTGACTACAAACTTTTAGTCTGAGATTGAATGAATGTTTTGATAAGTTTTTAAGTGAAAAAAAAAAATCAATGTAGATAGACTATCTATGCTCGACATGCTAAAGTAAAATCCATCTGTGCGGTCTATTTAAAATAGTAATTTAAATTTAAAAAAAATTATTAATGTTAAAATCTAAAATAAATTTATTTCTCAATTTTAAATGTGCGTTAATAAAAATCTATTTGTGTGTTAATTACTGGCAGTGGCTTCTTTTATTTTATTGTTTTAAATATTAATATATTTTGAGAATCTAAATCTATTAAAACTTATAAAATGTTTAAATCTCTGCTACTCTATGAGCTAGTGACATTGGTCAAACGGTCAGTATAATATATATATATATATAAATTTTTGAATCTTAACGTACGTATCTGCCTACTATATAAATTTTTCTAGGTTCAAATGCCTATATGGCACCCTCGTACGGCAGATACGTTCACAGACTCCTCCCCGACCGTTAAACTGATAATTGTATTATGTGTTGAACTATTTCCATCATGTCTTTAGAACAATTTAACTTTATTTAAATATTCCAAATATATTCAACTGATAGTAATAGCACACATTTTGAGGAGTATTATTCTCCCCTCTTCTTCAGGTGTTGCTTGCCTGACCAGTGATAGTACTTGCATGGGAATCAAACCTGGACCCTTAGATTCTTGAGTATTGAATTTTAAGGTAATGCTCTAATCAATTGAGCCACCCTGTCAAAGGCAACCTTCAGTAGAAATTTTTATATACATATCCAATGAATTTACTTCATGACTTTTCGATTTTTTTCTAAGAGCAAAGTTGATTAGTGGTTTCCATACATCATGTATAGTCACACTATGTGACTTATGGGATTGTTTGCCAATGTTATGTGAGCAGCTTTTTAAAATTTTCTTCTTTGTACCTTTTCTTCTCTATCCAATATTTTTGTGTTTTTCCAATTGAACATATGTTCATTGCATATACATGGTCTCCTACCTCAGCATCATATGTTTTCTCTCTTCTAATCATCCAATTTGTGTTCTTGCAAATGCCTTTCAATGAGACAATTTGTCTCACCAATATATGTTCTTTCACATTCACATGGCATTTCATAGATACAGTTTTTTTCTTTTCTGCATTTCAAGTTTATACTTTGTATAATGTTAGAAATTCTCATAGTGTAGTATGGCTCTGAAAGCTGTTCTGATGTTATACTTATTGCAGATTTTACTCAATTTGTCTGCTATTTTTGGTATATACTCATATTAGATTGATGGAAATAATCCAACATATAAATACAACTAAAACACCAACATCACATACCTTCAGGAAAACATTAACTGACAATCATTAAATACCCATTTATTTATCACTGTTGGTTATAGATTATCAATCGAAAATAAAATTTCAAGGTCTAGATATATCTGAATCAGTTTAAATCTTCAGTCATAAATATGGCAGGTAGCTAGGTTATCCAATATAGCAATAGGTCTTCCTTCATGGAATAAAGATTAATTCATTTCATTTACTTTAAAACTCTAATATAATGTGCTTGACTAATCATTAAACATTAATTAATAATATATCCAAATCCCACATTATAATTTTTTAAACACCAGCCTTTTTCAGTAGGAGCATTAGATTTGAACTCACATCCAGAAGTTACTTTATACTTTTTCTACTATACAAACTAATAAAAACGTGAATGGGTTTATTTTATATTCAAGTTATTATCATGGATAGTATTTTAAAAATGTAATATTGTCTGTGGCATGATTTAATGTAAATTCAATATTTTTATCAAAGAAAGCCAATAGTCAAAAATGAGTCCGGAAAGTTTGAAAACATTTCCATGCCGAAAACATGGATTATTTAAGTCCACAATAAAGAGTGAAGATATAAAATGAATTACTATTTCTCATGTCGTTTTTACTGGTAGATGATGACTTACGAGTTAACTTTCTTTATTAAAAGTTTCTGGTGAAAAGTAAAAAAATGTAATCCAAATAAAATAGAAGAAATTATAAACATTCCTGTAAAAATTCTTACAATATGGGCATAAAAAATGTGGTTTTAATTTCTCCTTATTTGTAATAATGAAAATACTTAATTGTAAATTATTAGAGAAAAAAATATAGTTAGTAATAAATTTGGCTGAACGTTTTCGAGGAACCGTGCCTCATACTCATAGCCTTCGTGAAAATGTACTTGATATATGTAAATGAGAATATTCAAATGAGTTACTGTTAAGTAGCCCATTTTTTCGAAATGTCGAAGCACGTGTCTCTTCTGTTGATTGCATGGATGTCTCTGTTAATGTAGAATGCCTCTTTTATCTTTCTCCTGTAGTCGTTTGGTTCTGAGCATAAAATAACGGGGTTAGCGGGTATGAAATTGTGCCCTGATTGTTTGGTATGTTCAAAAAATGCGGAAGATGTACTGCTGTTCGTTTGGGCTCTATTGAAGGTGTACCGATGTTGAGCCAACCTGGTGTTAATTGTGGCTTTTGTTTCCCCATAATATGTGTCGTGGCATCCGGCCTGGGGGCAGGAAATGGAGTACACCACATGTGGGGTGAGCGCTGGATCAATGTAATCTTTGGAGTTATTGATCAACCTATTAGTGTTGGGTGGAGTTCTGAATATTATGCTGAATTTGTTGCTTAAGGTTTTCGTTAGTTTATTGGATATTTTAGGGATGTAGGGGACCGTTATTCTGGGTATATGAAGATTACTATCTCCATATAAATATTATTGTTCAGCAATGTTTTGAAAGGTTTCTTGGTTTTTAAAAGTAATAGTATATATATATCAGTATTTCAGTCTTTTCCATATGTAAGAATAGGCCCAAAGCATTAATTTACAAAAGAAAATGCTGATTTCTAAACAGCTTTAAATTTTTTAATTATAACAAGCTGGATATCTAATTGTTAATTAGTCAATGAGTAATCAGAAATTCAAGTAGGTTGTTTAGTTTATTCTAAGGTTCAAAATCATACTATTTTTTATTGCTATTAATTTGATTCTAAAAAGGGAGTTGCAGTTGACTAGCAGACACATGATTTCTTGATTTCAGATTTAAATACTAAGTCTTACTGATAAAGGAGAGAGCTGGAAACCAGTCTGGCGATAGGTATTAATAAATTACATTAGCATCTAATAAATATTGATTACAATGGGTGATACTAGAATACTACTAGTAGATAAAATGGCAGTAGTAGAAATAGAATTAGGAGGAACAGTAAGAGTAATAGTAGTAGTAATGGTAATAGTAGGAATAGAATTAGGAGAAAGAATAGGACTAAGGTAGCAATAAAAATAGCAATAGTAGTATTAGTAATAGAAGAAATAGCAATATAAATAGCAGCATCAGCAGTAATAGTAGTAGGGATAGGAGGAGGAGAGACTGACCTTTATACTGTAATAAAAAGTAAACAGTTGTGTTAATATTTAAATATTCACAAAAAGACAGTTAAATTAAGTAGAAAAAATAATAAAATCTTCTCCATCCAGAAGTTAACGAACCTGGTGAATTGCAAATTCTCTTTCACTGGATCAATACAGAAGAGGGAATTGCCTTGTAGTAGATTATTTACATTTGTTTTACACTGCCTGTGCACTGAAATGTAAGATATATTGAAAAAAAATGTAAAAGTTGGGAGGAAACAAAACTAGTAGATAATTTTACAGAAGCAGCAATTACATAATTTTAATATCTAATCAAGAGATAGATTTTGAAAACAAAATAATTGCAACATCATTGTTTTTGATAAGATACAGCAGTTCTCCACTTGTCTGCCAAAGATTAAGCCATTTTGGGTCAAGTTAAAACGATGATTTCCTGATTACCCTGAGTGCTAGATTAACATTTCATTCTTTTTTTACTTAAGAGTCCAGTTATCATGATAGCCTCATGCCAGTAGTCATATCTCTGTATTAAATGTATTAATGAGGTTGTGTATTTGTGAAATCCCATCTCTATTCTTTAAATTCACAACAGAATATTTTCACATACACGCAGGTCTCGCTTTTATGCGGATTTATTTAATGCGATTTTGAAGTTATGTGATTCATGTTTCTAGATCAGAAGTCGAGCTTCAATAATGCACTATTACTTTAAATATTATAAATTTCACACACTCACATCATATTTAAAGTAATAGTGCATTATCGGAGTTCGACTTCCATCTAATAATTTCAATATTTTCAGTGCTTTATAATAGTATTGTAATAGATTTTATGCAATAAAGAAGTTCATAATTCACTTAAAATCAGAATTTCCCATTTTATATACACACATTAAATTTTACAAGACTATAATGTAAATCTGTTCAAATGTTATAGATGAAAAATACTATGTATGTTGTTGTGTTTGCATTTTAAATTACGTTCTATTTTTGCTTTTTATAAAAAGAGTACGTAATCAATTAATCATTTAGTGTCTGAAAGTTTATTTTTAAAAGATGAGTAACAGTGGTGGGCACAATTAAATTTGACAATTAAAATCTTATTTTTAATTGTAATTAACAATTTAAAAATTACGTAACATGATCTGAAATTAAAGTGATGTGAAACGATGAAATTTGATTTTTAAACAGAATTGAAAATTAAAAAATTAAAGACAAAAATAAGAATTTAATTTTTAATTGTTAGTTTTAATTAAATTTTGCCCAACAGTGGTGAGTCAGTGTCTTTTTATTATCATAAGTCTAAGTTTTTATTTTTATTTTAAACCTTTAGTTTACTTTAACAGTGAGAAAAAAACACCCAAGAAAGTGAATTTCTTTGGAAACAAAAATTTTAATTTTAAATTGCTTAGTGAAATGGGAAGGATTAACAGTGATTGGAAAACTTTTAAGTTGTATTTCCTCTTGACTTCATTTAAGGAGAAGCTACAGTGCCTCACATCACATCACATCATGACGAATCTGATGTCTCAAATATCGATAATGATTAAAATACTGTACATGTATGAAAAAAATGTAAATTACGCATAAAAATATATTGTTTTGAATAAAATTAAATACTGTAGTTAATAAAAAAAGTAAAAAAAGTTTGTCTTGTATCATTTTTTTTTAAATTTGAAATTTTTTATTAGTCATATTTTATTTTCTTATTTTTTTTTATGTGAATTTTAAAGTAATTTTATGTTGTTGCTTTGCTTTTATGTGATTTTTGGAAAATTACAAATTTTTGGAAAATTACAGTATGTATCCCCCATTTTTCAAGGTATGTTAAGTCTATTTTTGTGCAATTTCTTTTGTGCACATTTTCTGAGAACCTATCTACCGCATAAAATGAGACCCAGGTGTATATGATTATAGATAATTACAATGCCAATTATACCTCATAAATGAAAATGATACTCCACACTATTACTATAAACAATTGTGCTGCCATCTAGTTAACATAATTTAATCAACTTACTTTTACAATAAGAACACTGCTCTTTACAGCATATTCAAGATTAATCGGCTTTAGTGTCTTAGTAAATATATACTTTATATGGAATTTGAAAAGTTATAAATGACTATTTATGAATCTGCTTTCAGAATCTGGAAATTAAAATTTGCTATTAGCCTGCTTTCAAAACAAGTTATATCTGCCTGATTAATGAAGTTTGTTTAAACTTCTTTGCAGTATTAATCTCAAACTCCTTGGGCAAGTTGCAATCTTTAGTATCTATATAAAAACATAAAGACCATACATAAAAGTGGTACCACCTTTATTATTAAAGAAGGTTGCTTTGACTACAGGTTGAGATTTTTGATAGCTTAAGAGTTTCTTGAACTGGAATAACGAGAGCAATAAATGTAAAATCAAATAAGCTATTTAACATTCACTACTGTAGCTGTTATACTTCAAGAAAGCCTATTTTAAAAATAGGATGAGTAGCAGTATCTTACAATACCAAAGAGGGTAGTTATGTTAGATACATGCATGTACACACTTTAAACAAACAGCACTCCACATCAATAAATGTTTCAGAAGAGTGAATGATCATTCATCGTTAAAGCTTACTACTAAACAATCCAACATTCACTGACAATATTAGAAATGGGGTGTGATTTACTTAAAATCCAGATTTTTAAATCAGCATATTAATCATAAAGGTTCAAAGTATATATTCAAGGGAATAGAAAGCATCTCATTTTTAAGGAGCTGTGATAATGAACCACAGTAATTTATAGGACATTATACCTTAATCACACAGTGTTGTTCATATATATATATATATATATATATATATATATATATATATATATATATATATATATATATATATATATATATATATATATCAGATTGAAGGAAACTATTCTTTCCCTCATGTACTACAGTACCCCATGTTAATAAATGTATCAGATCACTGCACATTAATTAAAGGACACGAACATTCGTTGACATTGCTATAAACAGACCCCAATCTCATTTGAGAGTCAGATTTTCAAATCAGATTATTTGTGCCGATTCAAATTATATATATATCCTAAGGCAGAGAAAGCATTTCATTTCTAATGACCTGTGGTAATGAACCACATTAATATATATATATATATATATATATATATATAACATGTGTAATAGATATGTTTGAAAGTTAGTTGGATCTTTTATAAGATCAGAATCTATTTCTAACCCTATCAATGAATGTTGGGTTATTTAATGGTAAGTTCTAAGAATGTGTTGCTGTCCTTTCTTTTAATGCATTTGTTGACACAGAGTGCTATCTATTCATAGACATAAATAGAAGGAGTTTCTTCCACCTAATTTACATATACATCTAAAATTCTATGTTCTTTAATAATTATATTTATATAAACGATCGATTTTCATTGTCACAGATGAGTAAAAATAAGATTTTTTCTCTACCTTGGCTTATGTAATTCAAATCTGCACAAATAATACACTCATTTAAAAATCTGGTTGTTAAATAAGACCACACCCCAATTCTAGTGCTATCAATAAGTGCTGCTTTATTTAAATTAAGCCTTAAGAATGGGAGGACTATCTATTCTTTTGAACCATTTGTTAATGTAATGTATCACATGCATCTAAAATGCTGTTATTTAATAACTACAAACCCATACATAGA
The DNA here is from genome assembly GCA_028023455.1 of Epiperipatus broadwayi. NCBI lineage: Eukaryota > Metazoa > Onychophora > Udeonychophora > Euonychophora > Peripatidae > Epiperipatus > Epiperipatus broadwayi. Next base: position 6,219 of record JAQFVV010003004.1, on the reverse strand, counting down.
AATACATAAAAATAGCATTGTATTCTGTGGTTCACTCAAGTTATATTGAAAGAAAATTGTTATTTATTTTATGTGTCTTTTCTTCAAAATATTTAGTTAGTTAAAATATATTTCAAATAAAAATTACAAAACATGTGTTCATATAGTCTCACCATATTTAGTTAGTTAAAATATATTTCAAATAAAAATTACAAAACATGTGTTCATATAGTCTCACCTGCCCCTAATTGCATAAGAATGATGGTAGTGGAAAAGTGTCAAACATGTAAACACTGGCATGGAGATTCAGGTGTTTCTCTATCTCAACTGATGAGTAAAGGTTGTTCGTGAAATTCATGCATAGTGAAAGAAGATAGCCTGAGCTTTTTTTTACTGTCAGATGGTTGCAATATGGTGGAGATGAAAGGCCCATTGGCAAAAAACCATGAATAATGCAAAATATCTATATAGTGCAATCTTTGGTCAATCTACCAGAAGGTGTTAAAAATGAATAGACTCCAATTATTTACTTTGTGTGTGTGACTTTTCCATTATGAGTTACAATATGTAGATATGGACATGGAGGTTCAGTTTAGATATCTTTAGGTGACATGATCAGCAAAAATTGTTCATGCAAAAGATGTGTAGTGAGAGGGGCTGGTCAGATATCCTATTGTCGTGGATATTTTAGAAATGGTAGTGTTGAGATTATGGATCCAGTTAAGTGTTAAAAATATAGATACAAATCAGTCTCTTACTTTGTGAGAAATAAGGTAATGAAGAAGTATCAAGATATAGACATTGATGTAAATATTCAACTTTTGATACATTTAGGTCACCTAATAAGTGCAATTTATGAGTAGTGAGAGAGGGTAGTCAGAGTTTCTGGGGTGAGAAATATTTGTGGTATGGAGGAGTTGAGATAATGGATGTAACTGATAAAACCATTAAAACTCAGTGCAATGATTATTTAATCTTTCAGATGGATGTGATAATGAATAGAAGCCATTCTTTTGTATGTGAATAACCAAATATATCAAGAATATCAATATGGGCATAGTAATTATGGTTTTGACACATATAGGTCATCTGGAAAGATTGTTTGCATAATGCATACATGATGGAAAACCATGATTTGATTTACTTTAATGGAAGATGTGATTATAGTTGAGATAAAAAAAATAAAAAAAGGCTAATGGTTTTATTGCCATAATATGTTCGGGGACCAGGAACTGCTAGTGTCAGAATTTGACACTGTAACCTCCCGATTCCAAGTTGACACTATCAGCTGCGCCAAATTACAGAGGGCGATGGTTGAGACGATAATTGTATACATAAAAACTAAAAGTGCTTAAAAATGTCTACATATAATTTTTAAAAACAAAATCTAAATAATTTTATAACTAAAATGAAAATTAGCAGTCAAAACTGAGTTTAAATATACGGTGAAAACTATACATAATTACATTAATTTTATAATTGTCATTAAAATTTCGAAGAATGTTTCTCAAAACATTGTCAAATTGAATGCATTTTTTAATTATTTTCATTCGGTTTGGCTAAGTTTGAATAGAGAAATACTTCTTTTTAAGCAATAAATATTCTGACTAAAAATTAAATCTGAATTAATTTTTTTCAATAAAGATAAATTTAATAAAATTGGATTTTTACTTCGAGCAGATCAATTTGAATTATAAATATTTTATTAGTTTTGTTAAATATGTTTTTAAACTGTAGCTAATAAAAAAGCCTTATATATTACTAATATAATTTCTGTAGTCTAATTTGAATATTAATTTTTTTGAAAAAGATATACTGACATATTATTTGAAAATATTTTTACTTTAGGAAAAAAAATGCTAACAAAATGCTTAAAATTGCACTGTTAAATTACATATTTTACCTTTATTATGAACTGAATTCTTTAAATTAAAATGTTAATTTAAATTTTTTTTAATATATCTTGTAGATTTGAGAATATTAGTAGGACCTTTTGTAGAAATATATCTACGTTTGTTTGCTTGTAATAAATTCTTTGCAATTAATCAACTCCAACACACACACACGAAAATCAAATCGACCAACTATACAATTATGACATACCTGCTCTCCAGAACTATCAATTGTACCTTACATAATCCACACCATTTTCTATCATTACCAACCCATTTCTTCAAATTTAATCAACTCTCTTTAACCCATGATCTCTCTTTTCCACATCATGCCAACAACTGACTTATTTCAGGTATCGATTTCACATATGGTTTCCTTCTAGGTCTTTTAAATCTTTTGGGATCCAGTTCAAGACTTCGTCTGTCCATGTACTATTATTTCCTCTAGAAACATGTATAACCCAGCCCATTCAGTCTCTTAATTCTTTTAATGTTGCCTTGTTCCCCATACTTTATTGAATGTAAGGTAGTGCTATTATATTCATCTTGTATCTGTTGATTACTCAGGCTGACAATAGATGGATCTGGAGTAGAGGGAAGACAACTATTTCTAAAAGCAACCAAAGTTCAGTAGTTTTCTTTTATTCAGAAAGAAATTCTAGGCCTATTATTTTAGTTTTGACATGTTGAAAAGCATTGCATAATTTGAGGTAATGTGATGTTCTTTTATTTTAGTGATATGTTTTTTGAATACTATGTTTTATTGTCATTTTTATCTTTTGTTTGCAATGCTAATCTCCTTCGTTTTACGTTAGAATTATTTCTTTAAATATGAGTACCTAGTTATAGTTATATGTTGAACTATTTCCATCATCTAGTTTAATTGTTAAATGCCTTTAGAAAAATTCAAACTTTACATTTTTCTCAAAATACATTCAACTATTAGTAAAACACACACTTGCTGTTATTCTAAAAGCACTCAACCATTAAACTAGAGGGTAAAAAAGTCCAACATGTAAATACAAGTAAAATGCCATAATTACAAACCTTGAGGCAACCAAAGGGAATTCAGTAATAGAGACAATAATGCCAAAAATTCCCACTAAACTAATTTCAGAATTTTTGTTCTTACTTTTCAAGCATTACTTTTCACCATAGTATGTAATAGAAGCAATTTAAAATGTGATACTCAAATCCATTAGCTTACTAAATGCATAGTTTTGCCACATATCATAATTGATATTTATATATCAGTGATATTTGGTTCATAGCTTAGAATGGATAAAAAAGTTATGGTTAGCAATTAATTATATACAATATGCATTTTACCTCATAATGTATGTAATATTTACTAAGGCAATAAACCTAACGCTTGTGCGGTTAAATATGCGAAGGTAGGGACCTCTACAGGTCTTAACCACAATCTAGCAAAAATATTTTTAGTATGTATGTATATAAAATAATCTGTATCTAAAGCCTGGCTCAGCAAAAAAGTAAAAATAGTTATGATTTATTTTTGTCTACATACTCTTGTAGAATATATTCTTACATATTATCTATGGTATGAAGATATTACATAATTTATTTATATATATATATATATATATATATATATATATATATATATATATATATATATATATATATATATATATATATAGTATGTGCACACATTTACAATACATACACTTTTATTACTAAATACATTATGAATTATGCAAGTCATTATTTTAAATGGAAAATCTTAAATAGTTTAGATGTTAACATTTCATGGCTTGGTGTGAATATCTGAATTAATGCATAGTATTTAACCACAAAATAATATGCATTTTTATATGCTTTTATTTAACTTAGTTTTTTTTGTCTGCCTGTTTGTGAAATCTTGTACAGACATTTTCCAATTTCTGAGTTAGTTGAAATTTTGCATACATATGCAGTCCTAATGACAGTACACTTTTAAATTGTGGAAACACTTTTAGAAATAAATTAATGAAAAATTTTAATTTTTGAGTTTTATATGGGAGTCAGTATTCTTTATAGTACTGTCATATAGGGTTATGTAATTGTATGTAAACTTATCTTCATCTGTAATTTCTGAAACTATATAAAAGTCAAATTGGAAAGTTAAAAAAAAAATTAAAATACTTTATTCACATAAATACGCTAAAAAGTAAAACGTATTAAAAAGTAAAAAAAAAAGAATTTTCTTTAGCTTGGGGCAATCATATTTAAAAATTCTCCTAAAGAGTGATTTAACTCAAGTTACAACTAATACCCATTTTGAATAAATTAGCACTGATACATGAAAAATGGTATGAAAGAAGGTGTAATTATTTGGGAATGTGAACTGTAAACTAATCACCCAATGCTTTTACTTATGAAAACGTTTTTTTTATTTTTTTAGTGCACTTTATATAAATAAAAGCATTTCTTTAAAACATTTTGATGTTTTTTTTTTATTAATTACAAATATATAGTATAGATATTTCAACATGTGTATACTGTATGTATACACACAGTTTTATTGCAAATAAATGAATATTGTTACAAATTACAAACATCATTATCTCAAATTTAAACAGTGTTGATGTTAATATAATGACAGAATAAATTTTAACAATTATGGCTTAAATATAAAATAATTAATTTTTCATATATTCAATATATAACTTTAAATTCTTTTAAAAAGTAAGTGTATTTACATTAATTTTTTTCCCTTTCTTGATTTTGAGTTCTTTAATCACATGCATGCAAAAGACTTATATCATTTGTTCAACAAAAGAGCAATCATTTCCATCTATTATGTATTTTGACTGACCCAATTACTTCAGTCCATACATTAATCAGAATGGAGAAAATTACATTTCTTTAGATACCCTTTTGTGAAAAAAAATGTTTTAATAAAATAGATGAATATGTAAAATTTGTGTCAATGATATAAATAAATAAGTACTACACATATTTAAAAATAAAATTTATACCTTTTTTTTATATTAGATTCATTCTTTATAAGTTGTTTTTAGATTTTTGGCTATAACAAAAATCTGCAGGAATACACATAATTAAGATTAACATAAGGCATATTACTGATTTTAATTACTATATACAAACATGAAATAATTTGCAAATTTAATGTAGAAAGTAATTTAAACTGCGCTTTATGCAAAAAAGTGAAGCTTGTCTAAAATATTATTAAAGAGTTATATGGCTAAGTGCTTTCAGATAACTTAAGTCTCCATATTCATAGCCTACTTTAATTGAAGTTTTGCAGTGATTTATGCAAAATTTATGCAAATTTTCTTTCATAATGACCATTTTCTGGAGATTGCAAAGCATGATTCTGTGCCATCTCCAGAAAATGGTTGTTACAAAAGAAAATTTGCATAAATTTTGCATAAATCACCATTAAACTTCAATTAAAGTAGGCTATGAATATGGAGACTTAAGTTATCTGAAAGCGCTTAGCCATATAACTCTTTAATAATATTTTAGACAAGCTTCATTTTTTTGCATAAAGCGCAGTTTAAATTACTTACTACTCAAAGGTGAAGTAGAAAACTAGTATTTTATTTAAATTTAATGTAGAAGGAAACCATTGAATAAGCTCATCTATATTTTTTAAAAGTAATAAGAAAAAGAAATAGAATTAATCGATAAAAGTAAGTTATTATAAAGATTTGTCTTAATTACTATTTTATAGTTTTCTATTTATATAAAAATAGACATATTAATAAAACATATATATATATATATATATATATATCATCCTCACTCAGAATATGAATTAAAAATATTCTAAATATTGAACAAGAATAGAATGATTCCACCTATTCTAAAGCTCTGATGTTTATAGACCTATGTTTCTCAATATTGATGGTAATTCAAAATAAAATTAATATATCAGTTAGGTGAATTTATTCTATTATTGACCCTTTGTTCAACATTTAGAATGTTTTCAATTTATTTGTTCAAATGAGTTATGTTTAATCTAATGTTATACACATATATGTAACTGAAGTTTGAAAATGTATAATTGATTTGTTAGTCTGCTTTCAAAACAGCTTATATTTACCTGTTTAATGAGGTTTATTTAAACTTCTTTGAATTAATAATTTCACTCTTTGTAATTAAATTGCAATCTTTAGTGATTACATAAGCATATTAGTCCATATATGAAGTTAGATTTCCACCATTATTGGTTAAGGGAGGTTGTCTTGACAACAGATTAAGATTGTTGATTGTTATTGATATTGGTATTGTTCAAGCATTGCCTACTTTCATATATATATATATATATATTGAAGCAATGGATCTGAAGTCCGATCCATGCTTCACATCTTCCTATAAA
>JAQFVV010003003.1:0-15848 GCA_028023455.1 Epiperipatus broadwayi | reverse complement strand
ATATATATATTGCTTATAACACTTCTTTGATTCAAGTGTATACGAAAGAAGGGTTATAAGCAATATATATATAAGATTATGGTTACTGTGGTTACTAAAGAACCAGACACCAAAAAGTATAGATGCTGAACTGAGTTCAGATGACTATATAAGCTAATGAGCTTAAACTGAAAGCATTATTGTGTTTTCATTTTAGACTCAAAGCTATAAAGCTTTGAAGTTAGCTAATAAAATAAAAGACAGCTGGAGGGATTACATCCCAAGATGTCAGTGCTCTCAGATACAAGGCTATTCATTGATGAAAACCACAAGCTAGAAATCAGTCTGGGGGTATTGAATGAGTAGGCACTAGCCAGGAATTTTATGCAAAAACCTTCTTAGAATCCATTGATTACTCTGGCTAGCACTGAATAGCATTATTGCATGGAGAATTTTGCCTTTTTCTAATAATTTATTTGGAAATTAATATTTTATCTTCAATTCAGTTACTTTGGAGCACATAGCATGCAAAAACTTTTTTTTTTGCAAAAAATAAAGCTGTCAAAACGATAAGGTTAGAAACATAAATGTTCATGTCAATTTTAAAATATTAATTTATTTATTATACTGTATTTTATTATTATTTGATATGTGCACATTACAGTGCTATCTAATCAGTTAAAGTTTCGGAATTATAAGAAATTTATATTAACCAGTTTACAAGTAAAAATAAAGAGTAGAATAAAATATTCTTTAAATTGGAAAGTATAGACAAAACCTCTCTCCAAAAATAAATAAACAAAACAAAAACAACACCAATAGGAAATAATGAGGAAACATCTCTGGTGACCATCTTTGTCAAAATTCTGTGCTTGACGATTAGCAAATTTAAAGTATATAGCAGTTATCTACACCCCCCCCCCCTGTTAACAGTCTTATTCAATTTGGATTTTACAATGTTGAAATTATAAATATTTAAAATGTTACACTATTCCTATTTACATCATTTTAAAATAGTCCAGTACAAAAATATTTTTAAATGATATTTTTAAAAAGAGTTGATAAAATATATAACAAAACTACATACTAATAAATAATTGAATGATTTAATCCAGAGGAGTTCAAATAAAATTCATGCAAGAATTTAGACACAATTCATGAATCATGAACTTGATAATTCATCATTCTATTATTGGAATAACAATAAAAGGGATACAAGCAATATATATCAATTAGTATTATATGATAGCTGGAACAATGTCGGAATGTACCTTTTACTACATAAATGCCTGATTAAAATATATATATATTCTACTATACAATACATATTAAAATGTTAAATAAAAAAAATAATCGAATGGTTTTATTACTGGGAAGTTCATAAAAAGTTTGAATGCTGGAAACGCCAGAGCTGAAATCAACCTGAGAGCCTTATGCACCAAAATTTGACACTCTATCAATTTACTATATCATGATAATCAGTGGCAACATCTACAATAATAATAATACACAGAAAAATGTGCTCATTACATAGTATGGCTTCTAGATATGTGCTTGTATTTATATAATGGAGTGGGTGCATACATAATTTGTTATATACATTCACACTCTGTCATACAAATATATGTACATGCCTAGATACCACATTATGTAAACACATATTCATATATATATTATAGATACATTTATGTTGCTGTTGTCATTAAAACACTCAATGAAGTAAATAAAATAAACATAGAAAGCTGCTAAAGAAATTATACATATATTATTAATAACCTTAAAATAATAACAAAAATATATATATATTTTTATAATATTGCCCAAATATTATTTTAAATATACAATAAAATAAAAAAAAATCTTACTGTTAAGTAACATAGGTTTAATAACAAATAAATCTAGAAAAGTCAGGATCTTACAAGTATTTTAATATATTCACAGATTACTTAAATTCCCCCCTTACTTTCCTAGACTGAAAAAACCGCCGTTCTGCTTTACATTAGAATTTAAAATTTTAAAACATTAAAAATAGCTAAAGAAACTTCATTTGGAAGGAGGTAGACATTATATATGTAAACGTGATGATAACATTTTTCAGCTCCTTTACACATTACTTATAGTAGTTCTTATTAAAAAATTCAATTAATCAATAGTAATGCAATACAAACTTTCAAAAAAAACAAAAAACACACACACTTTTAGCTTGCACTCCTTACTTCTTAACCTACAATATATGTGTACATACACACATGTGCCCACATATATAATTATCTCAACACATTTTTATAAAAGTGCATGAATATCACAAATTTTAAATCACTTTTCTGAGAAAAAATAACTTTTCTGTAAAATAAATATAGATAGGAGGGTTTTTGTAAGTTTATTCTAAAACAAATTATTGAATTATCTAATGCTTGATTAAACTTTTAAAATTAGTATAAATAAAATATTAAGGGCCTTATATAAATACGACTATGTTAAAATTCAAGCCCAGTAAACTTAATTCTCTTTTGCAAAAGGCTTTGAAATTTTTTTTCAGTTAGCCAACTCATACCTAACCTATCTATCCATCCACAATTGGCTAGCTAAATGAATACTGGTTTTTGCATCACTGTTCTATTTGGAGGCTGTGTTATCTTTTTGTATGTACAACTAAAGTATGAAAACTTATAATAAAAATAATAAACCATGTGTATTTTTAAATTAACATCACTTCAGCCATTAGCACCATCCCTATTGTCCATATATTACTTGTTGCACATAATACATGTACTTAAAAAATTTCATTCTACCCATACATTCTTGAAACATGGCACTTCTTGCTGAAATAGAATCATTATTTGGTTCAAATCTTAATCTTCTATTATTTATTCAGTATTTATTAATATCAAATTATTGCAATTTGACATATAGTGTCAAATGTTCTGAAATCACATATTGGTCATTTTCATTTTAGATAAATATATTAATGATTTATTATGAATCATTTTTTATAATTTAGAGATCATTTTATCATTTCTATTCCAGGTATAAACTTTAATTCAGTTAAAAGCCCTCATGTAGTTTGTGATGTCTCTTATGTAGGTATAAGTAATTGTTGGATTGGTGCTAAGAGTGATGAACATGTTAATGCAATCAAGTGGCATTCATCACCAGTTCTCAACTTTTATTTTATAACACTGATCACAATATCATCATTATCATCATCATTATCAACCATTATCAATCCACTGCAGGATGAAGGTCTCTCCAAGTTTAATCCATCTTCTCCGATCTTTAGCTTCTCTTCTCCACATCACCCCTACACATTTTCTTATTTCATCCATCCATCTTACATGTGGTCTCCTTCTGGGTCGTTTACAATCTCTTGGAATCCAGTTTAAAATTTCAATTGTCCATCTATTATCATCTCTTCTAGCAATATGTCCAGCCCAACTCCACTTCAATCTTTTAATTTTTTTCAATGAGGTCAGTAACACCTGTTTGTTCTCTTACCCATACATTGCGTTTTCGATCTCTTCTTGTTACTCCCAACATACATCTCTCCATACTTCTTTGAGTGGTCTGAAGTCTCTGTATTGATCTTCTATTAAGAGTCTCAGATCCATAAGTAAGAACTGGTAAAACACATTTGTTAAAAACCATTCTTTTCAAACACATAGGCATATTTCCTTTTAGTATCAAGTTATTTCTACCAAAAGCACTCCAACCAAGTTTAATTCTATGATTAATTTCCTCCATTATGTTTCCATCTGTATTAATAATCTGACCTAGGTATTTGTAACTCTTAACTTCTTCTAATTCATCATAATCAATCTTTATTTTCATATTTTGAGCAAATCGATTAAACATTACTTTAGTCTTTTTAACATTTATCTTTAGTCCTACTTTCCTACTTTCATCTGATAACTCCTGCAACATTTCCTGCAGCTCGGAAGCATTATTTGAAAAAACAACTACATCATCTGCGAAATCTAAATGACTTAAATAATCTCCATTTACTTTCACTCCTTTAGTTTCCCATTTTAATCCACAAAATACTTCTTGCAGCACTGCTGTAAAAAGTTTTGGAGATATGGAGTCACCTTGTCTTACACCTTTCTCAATGTTGACTTTTCCAGTATCATTATGTAATCTAATTGTTGCTGTTGCATTTTTATAAATATTCTTTAAAATATGACAATATCCTGGATCTATACCTTGATGATCCAATGCTTTAATCACTGAAGAAATGTTTATAGAATCAAATGCCTTTTCATAATCTACAAATCCAAAACATAATGACAACTCATATTCATTTGTCCTTTCTATAACTTCTCTCAATACTTGAATATGATCTACTGTACTAAAACCACTTTTAAATCCAGCTTGTTCTCTTGGTTGGTGAAAATCCAAAGTTCTCTGTAGACGAGTTGTAATTATCTTGGTAAAAATTTTATATAAAACTGATAAAAGGCTGATAGGTTTGTAATTTCTAATATCTTCTTTATCACCTTTTTTAAATATTAATATTATTACTGCATTCTTCCAATCATCCGGTACATCTTTATCATTTAGACATTTGGTATATAACTTTGCTAATATTTTTTCTGTTTCTTCACCTGCTTCTTTTAATATATCAATTATAATTCCATCATTACCTGGAGCCTTTCTTTTTTTCGTACATTTAATTGCATTTCTCACTTCTTCATTTAAAATTCTGGGCAATTCGGAAGATGTAATAGATATAGGAGGTACTGGTTCTTTATTACTATATAATTCTTGATAAAAATCTTCTACCAATTTCATAATGTCATCCCTCTTTTTAGTAATAATTCCATCTTTTTTCCTTATTGCAGATATAAATTTCCTACCAATACCAAAATGTTGTTTTACATTCTTAAGACTTTTATTTTCTTCTACAGCTTTTCTTGCTAGTTCACAGTTATACTTTCTTATATCATTTTCAACTCTTTTCCGCACCATTTTACAAAATTCGAGATATTCAATTCTTTTTAATGCATCATTCTTGCTTATCTTCATATTCCTTCTTTTCTTCATAAGTTCTCTAGTCTCAGTAGAAATTTTATTAGTCAATTGCTGCTTTTTTCTACCAGCTATCTTTGTTGCAGTTTTTAAAAGTGTATCAGTTATTTTCATATTAATTTCATTCAAATCTGAATCATGTTCAAAATCTACTAATACTTGAAACCGATTTGTAAGTTCTAATTTAAATTCATTAGAATGTTTCTGAAGATTAGGAATATCAACTGTAAATATAGTTTTTCTTAATAATTTTTGTCTCTCTAGTTTTACCTTAACATGTATCTTACCCCTTACTAATCGATGATCACTTCCTGTGTTAAATTTATTAAGAACATTACAATCTTGAAATATGTATTTCCTGTTAGTCAAAATATAATCCAATTCTGCTGTACCTTCATTTGGATGCTTCCATGTCCATTTCCTTCTAACATTTTTCTCAAAAAAAGAATTCATAATATAAAGTTTTTCCTTCTCTGCAAACTCCACAAGTCTATGTCCTCTCTCATTTCTATTACCATAACCAAAATTACCTACAACACTTTCATCTTTCATTTGTTTACCAATTCTAGCATTAAAATCTCCCATAACAATTTTAAAATGTTGTTTACTCTGATCAAAAGCCTTTTGTACATCCATATAAAAATCTTCTACTACTTCATCACTGTGAGAACTTGTTGGGGCATAAACCTGAATTATCTGCATTTGATATCTGCTATTAAGTTGTATAACTAATCTTGCCACTCTGTCTGATACACCATCAATCTCCACAATATTGTTCTTCCACTTTTTATTTATAATGAATCCTACTCCACTTTTATTTCCAATATTTGTGCCTTTATAATAGAGCATATGTCCACTTTTTAAATCAATTGTCTCTTCACCTTTTCTTCTAACTTCACAAAGTCCAATAATATCCCATTTAATATAAGAGAGTTCTTCTTCTAATTCTTGCAATCTTCCTTCACTTGAAAGTGATCTGCAGTTGTAAGTACCTAAATAAAAAGTCGTCATCAAATGGCAGCCTGGGTCCACCTCCAGGATATATTCTTAGCACCCTCCGCCCTCGGCCACCAACCGCTGCCTTGGTTGGTGACTTTACAGCCTCCTGGGATTAAGGGCCATGCTTTATTTTTGTCTGTCATAATTGTATAATTGGGAAAAATCTTTATCATTTACACAAACATTCATTCTGCCTTATCAGGCACTGAGAAGAAAGACCATGGTGTTTCTTGATCTTAAACTCAGAGGTAAAAAGCCAATAAACTCACCACGCTGGCTAATGCGTGTTGGTGAGCAGCCCATCCATGTTCGTATACTATATGAATAAACATATAGTAATAACAGCTGCAACGACAAGAACGTATGGATCACAATATATAGTATCTTACCTCTAAAATCCTATTCAACTGTAAAAATAAAGATTCCTAAGTTTTTAAAAGATTGGACTGTATCAATGAACATGAGGGATCTAAATTACTTCTCATTGGCAAAATCGTCTTAAATCCCATTAAAGTTAACTGTTAATTTTATATTAGATTATTCACCATTCATCTAATTCCCTCCTTATACAATTCAATATATAATAGATATGATCATACATTACTCCTAGTGCCTTTATTAAGGATTTTATAATAACATTTCCTTATATATATATTGTGCCCTTTTCTATAGGTCGGTAATAGTTCATAACAGTCAATTACTAAAAATTATAAATTTTAGAATATGTACTTTTGATTTATTAATTATAGTTTGTCAATTATGTTATAAAGTACAATTTGAGGCTAAAGCAAATACGTAGTATATGAAATTATAGCGAATTATTTAAAAATAGTTATGTAAAGCTTTAAATATTGTTTCATATGGTTGTAAAAGCTGGCCATAATAAATAACACAGCTATAAATATTAAAAGTATATTTAAAAATTCGATTTTAATAGTTTAAAACGTATAATTTAATAAATGCTATATTTAAATTTGTAATCATATTTAAATAGTCAAAATTAATATAATATATTTTAAAAATAAACTTTATGATGGTGAAAATTATATCTAGTTCTATATTTTTAAAATTATTCTTCCAAATTTTTTATAATTATTTTATATATTATAATAAGTGTATCAATTTTATTAGTCTAGGCAGAGAAATAGATTGAAAATCGTCTGTCAAAGTTATTAATCATGTGACGTGTATACTAATACTTTCACACACACACGCTTGTTTGAATTAATAACAAGTTTAAAATATTTTAAAAGTTATATTATAGAATTGGATAGAATTATTGCCTATCATAAAAGCAAATATCGTATAACATGTTTAAATGATGTAATAAAGACAAATACAGTTAATAAAAAAAAAATTAAATATTTTGTTTAAATAAAAATAGATAAATGGAATAAGTTATTAAAATTGTTTTAAAAGTTATTTTAAATGTTTAAATAGTTTTAATAAAATAATAATTGAAGTAAAAGTGGAAATTTAAATAATATTTTTAAAATTTTATTACGTCATAATTTCTAATTTTGAAATTCAATTCTACTTGAAATTGAAAATATGTAAATTTGTTCTCAAGCTAAAGTAAGAATTAATCAATAGGAATAGGTATTCTTACAGACTATAAATATGATTTGCATGGGGTTATCGGGGGAGATTAATAATGTATTGAAACCGGAGAAAGGTAAATTATAACTATCAAAAAGATAGTATTTTTTAAATTTTTATTTTAGTCAATTTTTTTTGGTACTTTCTTATCATTTATTTTGCAAAAACTAATTGATAATTTTAAAGAAGTATTTTGCAAAAGGAAAGTTTAGAAAAAAATTATATATTTAGAAACTTCGTGGAGATGATTTTCTAATTTTTTAAAAGTTACTTGCCAGTAGTATTTTATCTGAAATTTAACCTAGACTACGCAATAGAGATGGATATACTACGAAATAAAATGGATATAAATTGTAATACTGTAAAAATGTTTGGAATATTTGTTGATACAGCTTCATTAATGCATAACCGAAGAACTGTTTTGGTACATAAAAAACCACAGCTCGGACATCATACGGAGTCTAATGAAAAAATTGGAGACGCATTATTATTTAGATAAGTTTATCCAAGATTTATTTTTAAAAGTAGTAATAAGACAAATATATCTTATGAATCATTTATATAATATGATATTCAAAGGAGTAAAATGTTATATCCTTTCTGAAGGTAACATTTTTAAAACATATTTTCAAGAATTTAAGAAAGAACCCAGGAGAACATGTTATAGAAGCGTTTTTGATATTAAAACATCCGGTCTTAGAATTATTTAAAATGTATTTAGAAAAGATTTGTTTAAAAGTACTTGAAGTTTTTTTTTTTTTTTTTTTAAAAGAGATTTATAAAAAATACCAAACGAAAGTTTAAATGTATCAAGAAGGAAACATATAAAAAAGTGAACACATAGGTGAATAAAAGATGGATCCATGGAAATACAAATAGTACTTAAAAGTTTATCGAATATTTTAAAAGTTAAATTAGATGGAATGATGCATCGGATACGCAGAGAATATTAGTAGAGAAGATTAAGAAGCTTCACGGGATTAATTAATATTATGATTTAATAATTATCATCCTAAATACTAAAACCAAGAATTATTTTCTATAAATTTTACTAAATGGATTAATAATTATTTTTATTTTAAACTTTAACGCGCTTGGAGGAGAACATTTTTAAAAACTCTAGAGAAAATAATAAACATTTTGGACTTATCAGAAACTATCGTCAAGAAAATATGTAATTATAGTTTTGATTCCTTTTATTTTGTTAACATAGTTTAAATCTAAAATTTTATATAAGATTAGGAAAAACATAAAAACATTAATTTATTAATATTAAAATTTTATAATATAACAATCTAATAATTTAGCTAAAAATATTTTAATATAAAGTGTATGGGTGTAAATTTTTTTTATATCTGCAATGCTCAAGTGGATAAAGGAAGCCTACTGAACACGATGACTAGATAAAGGTTATTGGTAATAATAATAACTATTGATAATTTATAATGTATATTTTTTTTTGTTTTCTTTAGATCATCCATAAATTGGAAGAATGAAGTGTAAAAGTTTTTTACTTATATGTACCGCATTTCATACAACATTTTAAAAAAACATTATGAGATAGGATTGATTTGAAAATATGCATAGGACGATTTTTTTTTGTTATTAGTGATATAATCCAACATAACAAATAATTTTGTGATTCTTTTAAAATTTTCATGTTATTGGATATTCAAATATTGTCTAAGTAGATTGTATATGATTAGACATATAGAATAATGAAGTAAGCAGACTTTTCTTGTGGAACAGCTAGATTGTTTAACTATTAATGAATTTTATTTATTGTTTTGTAAATGCAGATAGTTATTTATCGATGTAAGATGTGGAAAATCTTGAGAAATAATGTTGAGATAGTGGCTTGGAAGTACTTAGTGAACAGGAAACCAAGATGATGTTTTAAGAAATAGGATGTTATAAGGAATGGAAATAATATTTAGTCTTTATGTGAATATCAGCATAGTTAACAAAGCCCTATGACTGATACACATTTTATTTGGACAGTGTTTATAGTTCTTTAAATACTTGATGTTCTAATAAAGCTGAAGAAATAGCTTTAACATCGTCCCTGTACTAGTAGGCAGGTAAATGTCATACCTCTTTGCACTGTGCCATGTTTTTTTTGAGATATGTTAAGAGCAATACTCTAGCTTTCTTCCTTAATCCTATGCATCTGTTTTCGCTATCTTTATTTCATGTAACTGCATCGTTCAGTAAGATATGTTTAAGACAAATGATAAATAATTTAGAACTTAGGTTATGCTATTGTTTTGTATAAGATTGGTTTATTTGCTTAGAAGGAATAGGACATTATAACTTAAAATTGAAGATCCAAAGTATCCTAAGGAATGAAAAGAATCATAGAATATATTTTGAATTTTATTTTGGAAATGAAATATAAAATTTTTTAAAATAAAGTATCTAAACAAAAATATTTTCTTTAAAATGATAATAATTTTAAATGCTTTAGTATTATTTTTTTTTAAGAGAAAAATAAGTATTGCATGTTTTTTTAAAGTACAATAGTACAAAGTAAATTATGTAAACAATATGCATAGTATATTTTTTTGTTTATTGATTAACAGAAATATATTGATGATTACACTTATATCATACTAAAGTAAGGCATAAAGAAGAATATATTATGATTAATAAACATCGTGTGATAAACACTAAAATCTAGTACTGAATTTTTGGATAATATTTTGTGTAACATCTTTGACTTTGCAAGATGAAAATTTTTAATATTTTGAGAAATCCATACTCATTATTTTTGTTTCTATAGAATGTTTTCCTATGAATTTTTTAAAATAAGATAGTTTAACAATATTAAGGATAAAATGTTATTGCTAATAAAGTAAATAAATATATTTGTAATAAGTTAACCATAATGAGGAACCAAATAGTAACATTTTTTGTTTTGTCTTAAGTTTAGATAAAGATATATAACTAAAATATAAATTATTTTTTTCTATAACCCAGTAGATAAAATTGTAAAGTAAAAGTTAAGGATATCCACTGTAAATAGTATAAATAAATTGTTTATCTATTTGTTGTTATTAATAAACTTTGTTAAAATTCGTTTTCAAAATTTTGTGTCCGAGTTATTTATTTCTCCACATCGCTGCGTGAAATCACGATATATGCATAATAATCGAAACAAATATATAATTTTGCACAAAAGATAAGTAGAAAATTATTTTAAGAATTTAAATATTTTCTTGGTATTCTTTTAATTAAATAATCATAATTTTTATATTATTTTATTGGTCATAAATCAGTTATCACAATATTATATTAAATTATATGCTATCAGTTGCCACATACTTTTGTTTGTTAGATTATTAAAATGCTACCACGTATTTATTATATCATTACATGAAGATATAAGATCATATTATATTATTTCATTATTTTATTGTGGTAATAAAATTATAGTAAAAAGAAAAGATATACAGAATTAGTTAAACAATGAAGAATATTATTAGTTTCAGTGTAGTAGATTATGACATAAAATCCCTTCTCATATTTTACTACCGTATTTTTAAATTAACTTAGAATAAACTTTATGAACCTGAGATTATTTTATTTGAGCTAGATTATTATTAAATAGAAGATTAAGACTTAATTATTAGTTTAATCTTAGTGAGTAGAAGTTATTAAAGTCGTAAGAATACTATGAGTTTGTTATTTGAAATAGTAATAAGGGGGGATAGTGTTCTTATGCCATTGAGGTGTGGTATCCTGTGGGATATTGGCTCAATGTAATCTATCTTGTCACCTGTATTTTCCCTTCAAGTCTCATGAAAATATTAAATATTTATTTAATTTATTTTTATAAACTGAACCTTATTCGTATTTTAAATTTGAGCTAGTGAAATATTTTAATTTTAATGCTGAATATTTTAGTTATTAATTATTAACTGACATAGAACCCGTTTTATTTTATATCATATATAGTGAAGATGCACAAGACAAGGTTAGAATATATATATATGACAGATGCAATTCAGCTGAATCATTATTTCAATATTACTATTAATTAAACAGTAATACATTAAGAAAATATATCTTATATATATATAAAGCCACATTTCAAAAATTAGTAACCTAGAGTTGTTGTGTACATAACTAATTATAATATTCTGGATTATAAAGCATGGAAACAATATAAAAACACATTTTCATTGTTGCAATTAGGGCAGAGAGAGGACAGATGACATGAAAAACTCACAACTGGATTTGAATTAATCACTAAGTAGTTAAAGACAGAAAAAAATAAACAAAAATTACTATAAAAAAATAATGATTATTAAATTAATTATTAAATATTGGTGGAATAAGAGAATAATTTTCTTTCATCACCATGATCATGCTTCAACAAAAATAATCATTATTAATCCCTTTAGGTTACATTGCATTATATAATTTTGATTATAAGGATTACAAGTGCAATTTTAAGGTTTACATAAATCAGATTTCAAGATATATTTTTATTATTATTATTATGTTTCAAAAGGTAAACTTTATTGAGACTCAAAAAGGGTTATATAAGTTACACTTAAAAATATGTGGTCTTAGATAGAAATTGATTCATGATTTACATTAATTAAAAAAAAATTATTACATAACAAGATACACATATATCAAATTAGATTTGCATAGGAATTTTAAATGTGATACCGAGAAAAGTATGTAGAAATGCATGATAATATGATTGAAAACATATGGAGGACAGGTTAAAGTTGGGTTAGATTGACATATGGTTCCATAAAAATTGGATTCATTTGGTGAAAGTACTATAGTTTTCATAGCTAATTCTTATTGTTCATTTGTTTCATAATTTCAATGTGAAAAAAAATGGAAAAATACTAGTCAGCATAAATTACATCTTAGGATAATGAAAAACTACCGGTTCAGCTTGAATTGCATCCTGAGAAAATGGAAAAATACTAGTTCAGAATGGATTGTATCTTGGAAAAATGATAGTCAGCATGAATTGCATCATGGAAAAATAGAAAAATCACTAATCAGCACAAACTGCATTCTGAAAAAATGAAAAAAATACCATTTCAGCATGAATTGCATCCTGGTAAAATGGAAAACACCAGTTAGCATGCATTGCATCCTGGGAAAATGGAAAAATACCAGTTTAGCGTCAATTGCATCTTGGGAAAATGGAAAAACCTGTGTTTGCATGAATTGCATTTTGGGGAAAATGGTAAAATACTAGTTGGCATAAACTGCATCTCGGAAAAATGGAAAAACAGTAGTCAAGGTGTATTGCACCTAGAGAAAATGAAAAAACACTAGTCAGCATGGATTGTATCTTCGAAAAATGCCAATCAGTATAAATTGCATCTTGGGGAAATGGAAAAACACTAGTTCAGATGGATTGCACTTTGGGAAAATGGAAAAACACCAATTATCATGATTTACATCCTTTAATAGTGATGGTATTTAGCAAATTTTTTGAGTTGAAGCCTGAGAACTTGCAACTGTTATACAAAAAAAAAAATTAAGATTTTCTGCAGGACTTTAATTACACAATTTTTAAAACAAGATTGTCATTTTGTTTTATTCCTCATGTTGATCAAAAACAAATGTGATGAAATTTTTCTATGTGAACACGTGGAAGTTTTTAAAAAAAGTATGCTATGTAATCAAGTTTTATTCTACATTTAATAAGACGTAAAATTTACCTTTAATAAAGATGGTATTGAGCAAACTTTAAGGATTTGAAGCAAGAGATCTTGGAATGAACATGATGACAGGACTAAGTTTATTGCTGTATATATTGTTGTTGTTATCATTATTATTATTACACACATAATTGCAAATGAAATTCAATAAAATAATAAGAACAATGATAAAAATATGTATCCCATGTCTACCAATAGTGATACTAACATAATATAATTCTAGAAATATCCAATAAAAATGGAAATATTATCAAATCCATATATATATAATTATAAAAATCAGTCAACACTTAGGCAATCCAAATATTAATAACAAATAACAATCTCAAACTGTTGTCAAGGCAACCGCCTTTAAACAATCAAGATGGAATTCTATCTTTGTTTATGCTCCAATATATTTATATAAACACTGAGTGCAACTTAACCACAGAGATTGAAATTAATAATACTAAGAAGTTTAAACAAACCTTCTTAACAGGTAAATATAACCTGTTCTAAATTCAATCTAATAAATAATCAAACACACATTACAAACTGCAATTATGATTTTCAAATTGTATCTAAAGTATTACTTAAATAACAAGTGTATTTATGTACAATTTTCTGTTTGCAACACTTAATTAAATAATAAAAGCTCAGTAATTTACAAATATAAAGTAGAGAAAAGACACTTTAATTAAGAAATAAAAATGATTGAATTTGTGACAAATTACAAAAAAAAAAAAAAAACTATCGAAGAAATATTATATATTATATATAGTTCTTGCTTTAAGTAGAAAAATAAAAAATATATGAAGAAATAATTAATTACAGATTCACAGAACTGAAAACAATTAAAAAAGAGGCAGTGCTCTATAAAATACTCATATTTAAATGTAAATCACTTTTAAGTGAAAGAAGATTGCATAAACTAAAAGAAGGGTCTAATATTAAATGGGATATTGTTGGAATTTATGTTAAAAAAAGGATGAAGTGACAATTGGATTTAAAAAGTGGACTCATATTTTGTTACAAAGCATATCGTGAAAGCATAGAAGGAGTAGAATTCATTGTATATAAAAGGGGGAAGACAATATTGTGAAAATTGATGATTATAGTAGAAAGAATGTGAGTTATTCAAATTAGTAGATGACATCAAATAAAAAATAATTTAGATCTTTTCTCCAACAAGTTCACAATGTGATGAAGAAGTGTAGAGAATTGTTATATGCATATACAAAATGCTTTTATTCAGGATAACTAACATTTTAACATTGTCATGGGAGACTTTACTGCTAGAATTGGTAAATGATTGAAAGATGAAAATGTTTTGGGTAAATTTGATTATGATGACTGATGTGAAGGAGGATATAGATTTGTAAAGTTTTCAAAAAAAGATATAAAAGCATCCAAATGAAGGTTCAGCAGAATTGGATTGGAATAAAAAACTGGAATTTTCTAAATAGATTCAATACAGAAAATGATCATCGATTAGTGAGATGTAAGATACAGATTAATGAAAAACTAGACAAATAAAACTACTTAAACCCAGGAGTATTAATAATTGATTGTCATAACTTATAGAAACACTACAATATAATTAAATTAGAACTTGCAAATCATTTTAAAATATTAACAGATTTTGGAAATGATTCATATTTGAATATAATTAAAAGAGAATAACTGATATTCTATTAAGAACTATAAAAAAGAGAGCAGGTTCAAAAAAGCAGAAATTTATCAGCAAATTTTTTACTAAGACAAATCGATGTATTAAAAAAAAAAGTATGAAAATTTTAAAAATGATCCATTAACAATTGAATATCTAAAAATTTGTAAAATAGTACAAAAAAGAATTAATAATAATGTAAAAAAATATAATTGTGAATTAGTCTCAAAACCTATAGAAGAGAATAAAAGTCTCAAAGTGTAAAACAATATTTTGATATTGGAAGGAAAATTATTTGTACAATAAGATGATGTATGTAAAAGAGAGATGACATCTTGAAATGTATGGAAGAACACTAAAAAGAATTATATAGGAATAAAGAACAACAAAACAAACAATCTAATATAGTTCTTATATTTTCTGAATAGCCCAGCTTTATAAAAAAGTGAGACATGCAATAAAATTTTGGAAGAAAAGGAAAGTTCAAAAAAAATATAATTGAGATCTTAAAAGTAATAGGTAAAAAAATAGAAAAGCTAGTCTCAAATATCAAAATAATAAAAATGTATTAAATAATTATAAGAATGCAGTAGTAATATTGATATTTAAAAAAGATGATAAAGAAGATATTCGAAACTACAAATTTATCAATATTTTATCAATTCTACACAAAACCTTTACTAAGACAATTACAACTCATCTATAAATTAATATATATATGTGCTCTGCGCACAGGTAATGAAGCTATTAATAAATTGTCATGAAATTATCAAAATTTTACTGCCAAGCGCTTTCGGGACTGTCTACAGTCCCATTCATGATGAGTTATTCTGTTAATAACTGTTATTAACAGAATAACTCACCATGAATATGGGACTGTAGACTGTCCCGGAAGCGCT